>JBBPSL010000013.1:5077-31711 GCA_038093555.1 Butyriboletus appendiculatus
AAGGTATAGCCTGCTTTTTTCTATCCCGTTGCCCCGGAATTTGATTTCGTTGTCGCGTTAGCCTGACGACGACAAGCGGGAGGTCGCAAGGGGGTATGAATTAATCCTCTCGTCGTTCCTGCTTCAATGCCGTTGTGGCGAGGCTGACCGCCTCGAGAACCTCGAGGTCCGTATCATTTCACTGCCAATGTCAATCCTTGACTCACCACCTATACCCGCCTCGTCCAGGCCACTCTTGGAGCGACTGCCAAAATGTTCTCCAGGGAGAAGCTGCCAAAGAAACCCAAATCCCAGCCTACGCCACCTTTTGAAGACGAACCATCATCCATAGATACCCTCGTGGACGTGATAATAGGTTTCCTTGAAAATGCGAGCGCATTTACGCGGTCAGTCGCCAGTGAATCCTTTTCACGCGTCACGAGTGCCGTACAAGGGAGCACCGTAGATCTGATTTTGAGCGTGAGTGGTGGTGGTCTTTTTTTTGTCGTACTTTGCCAAAGGGCTGTCATGATGGGAATTCATTAGCAATTGGAAAGTCGGGATCCAAGCGACTTGGTTGACGAAGACGAGGAGATGAGCAGTGATGGTGATGGTGATGACGACGGAAGCAACGAAGAGGACGAAGAGGAAGAGGAAGAAGAACAAGAGAGTTCGGGAGATGAGGAATCTGGAGAGAGCGACTCTGAGGAAGTGGACGACGAGGCTGCTGAAAAAGTACGCAAGAAAATAGAGGACGCATTAAAAGCGAGCGGGGTGGACGTCGGGGAAGACAATTCGGAAGATTCCTCTGACGAAGACCTCATGGATGACGAGCAGATGATGGCTCTCGACGACACCCTCGCACAAATTTTCCGCACGAGAACGAACAAACGAAAATCCAAACAAGGTCCGTTACTCTTTTCTAGACACGCGTTTTTTTCTTCTTTTTCTTTTGGCATACTCAAGTGAATATCAAGGGGTCGACGCCCAACGAGAAGCAACGCATTTCAAGAACAGAGTCCTCGATCTCGTGGATATCTATGTCAAGCGGGATCCTCAGAGTCCTCTCAACGTTCGGCTCGTCCTGCCATTACTCGAACTCGCAACCAAGAGTGGCATAGACGAACGCCAACTGTCCGATAAAGCAAGCGGTATCCTCAAGAGTCGACTCGCCAAATCAAAGGACCTGCCCACGACCGCGGCGCGGGACGAGGTTGAGACAGTGCTCCGAGAAGTGCATCGGCGAGCACAGAGGTCGCATGCTTCCGATGCCCTTGCAGTGCTCAGCCAAGCCAGTCTTTACCTCTGCCGGATTCTGGTAGCTCTGAACGAGCACGACGTGGCTGTTGGGATGTATCGAGAATCTCTTGACGATTACATGTCGCGCAAGGCATCGCAACTCGCGTTCAGCTTTTTCCAAGATTGGGCACGTCGTTTCCCCACGCTGGGATGGAAACTGCGAGAGAGCGTCTTGGAAGCGTCTTCCAAGGCGGTCAATTTGTACCGGAGATGTCAAGCATTCCAACTCTTGCACATCATATTGAGCCAGCCAGAAAAGGTGTGCAATGCCTTTCCTCGTCTGAGGACGGTCGTCGACGGGTCGCTCACTAACCACAGGGAGAGGAACCAGCGACGACCGCCACGTTCCAAAAGGCGTTGCAAAAGACCATACTCGACCTGATCACTCTTTCCACCGACGATCAACGTGGCCTATCGCCGACTCAGATAAAGGACCTTTTGAAGCTCGCCCTATTGTGCACCCGTCAGACGCGCAAGACCTCGGATTCACTGACCATCGAGGTTTGGGATCCAGCCGCGTGGAGGGCGCTTCACGACCAATTGTCCTCAAGCACTCGGTTCAAATCATCATCCTCGGTGCTGGATATGTGTCGTCAGGTGGAGTCCACTGCTGCCCAGTGCAAACAGGCAGCTGGTGTCAATGGGAAACGCAAGGCGGAGTCGGATGAGCTAATAGAGACTGACCCGTCGAAAAAGTCCAATCGGAAGAAACAAAAGAAAAAGTAAATTATAGTATGCAATTTGATCCTTCATACATCATTTCCGTCCCCTCTACAAGTCAGGCAATCAGGAGGGCCACGTAAATAAGACACTCCTACCCAAGGCATGTGTATAATCTATGTTGCTTTCTGTAGTGCACAAGTGTTCCAGCCCTCAGGCAATCAGTTGGGAAGAAAACGACCAACAAAGAATTCCAGACCCGGTGTAAAAGCGAGACAGACTGGGAAGCACACAACTTCGCTACGCTAGTGGCGACGATGTAATCCTTGTGTGGAGTGCCTGAAGCGCAGTAACATCACGCTTTGCGAGACATTGCTCAACAAGTTGGGCACATTGTCGTGCTCTGGGAAGCAACGCTTAAGCCGACACAAATACATCGAGTTGCACTTGTGACTTACTTGTTGAGCCTGCTGCGGGACTCGACGGCAGTCCGACATGCTTCGGAACGTTCTGTGGCCACGCTGAGGATGTGCTCTGGAATTCCCGCAAGGCGGGCACATTCTACTCCGAAGGACTCTTCAGCAAAGCCATCGGTCAACCGGTAGAGGAATGTTACGTCTCTTCTGCCGTCAATGCGGTTATCTGTCGTATATCCCATGTGCAAGTTCTGAACATCATCTGGGAACCGTCGCTCCAAATCAATGGCAACGAGGGGATAGTGCGTAATAAACAATGTCTTGGATCTGATATTTTCCACAAGATGTTGAAGAACTGCATCCGCGATTGCCATCTATGACTGAATTAGCGGCTCTCGGTGTTGTAAGCAAGGGTTAGGGTACGCACGCCATCCGCAGTTGAGGTACCTCTTCCAAGCTCGTCCAGAATTACGAGGCTCTTCGAGGTTGCTGTCTTCAAAATCTCGTTCGTCTCTGCCATTTCGACCATAAATGTTGAGCGGCCACGCGCCAATTCGTCAGACGCTAACAAGGGGATAAATTAATGTATTGAGATGAAGGTGGCTGGAGCGTACCGCCCATCCTAGTGATAATTGCGTCGCACATTCCAACCTTTGCAGCCCTCGCGGGAACGTATGACCCAATTTGAGCCATAATAGCGATCAGGGCAACCATCCGGACCGCAGAACTTTTGCCTCCCATATTTGGACCAGTTATGATGATGCTACGAGGGGAATCATCACCCATTGATAGAGAATTGGGTACGAACGGGTCGGATCTCAATGCTTCAACCATAGGATGACGGCCATCTATGATGTCAAGTACGTCTTCGTCTGTGAGCTCAGGTCGTACATAACCATCTTGTAAAGCAATGTGGGCAAGGCTGAGGAGACAATCCGCGATTGCAAGTTTGTTGATGGCATCTCGTAGCAGGGAATAATGAGATTGGGCGATTTCAGCTAGAAATGCGTTATACGCTTTGTTCGCTTCCGCGGCGAGCAACTCCTTGTATCTCGCCCGTTCTTGGATCAGCTTTTTGACCTCAGGAGTATGGTATCGCCTGCAGTACTTTGTACTGTAATAGACCATGAGCACATGCTTTGTCTGTATATATAGGTATTTACCTTGATACCAAATCCCAACTTACTGGATGATCTCTGTTTGCGGACTTCTTGACCTCCACAAGGAACTAGGTAATATTAGAGCCTGCACTAAGCGTGAGACTTGTAACGTACCTCAATCCCTAGCACACTGGTCCATTGGAGAGACGGCATTCTAAGAATTTTGCGGGCTGGACTTAAATCAGTGCCTGAATTAATCCAAGGGGGACAAGGTACCGTACTCCGCTTCAGTTCCTCTGCGAGCTCAGTTTCAACAGTTGAAATCATCTGGGCAAGTTAGGATGCAATACGTGAATGAATCTCAGGGGACTCACTAATGCATGTTCTGCGAGCGCAGGGAACCGCTGCGTATCTGTCCACAAAGACTCCTTCTTGCCTTCGGCAGCACTCTTGAGGGAAATTGCGCTCAAATACTCACGGACTGGGGACTTGAGTTTCGGTAAAGACAGGACTATCTCATTCAATATTTTGGAGTGGAAGTCCCCCAAGGAACTTTCCTCGAAGCCATCGAACGCCGTGGTAACTCTTTTCAGCGCGGATAGCAAGATGGCAAGTTCCTGTGGGGAACACTACGAAAGTATTGAACCAGTTGACCAAGGGCCTAGAGTGCGGGAAATCTGACCTTGCCATACTGGATCCGGCACAACCCCTTGGCGAGGTCCGGTAACTTCTTCAGGACTTGTCGAAGGGCAACCAGTTTCTCCGACGGACTGGTAACTATTTCCTCGATGGCATCTATCCTATCTTGGAGCAACCTAAAGGTCCGGCTGCGTTATTACAATAGAGCGGATATAAATTGAAGACTAACCGCTTGTCCGTGAGTGGTTGACCGACCCAACTCTTCAACAATCTTGCACCAAATTTGGTGGTAGTGCGATCAAGCACCCAAATCAGAGATCCCTTGGCAGTATAATCTGTCTGGTTTTGGTATACTTCCCTACAAGATCCAGTCAGACTTGATTTTAGCGGTGGGTAAGGCACAAACAGATTCGCCAATGTGCTGGCATTCAAAAGCATGTGTGTTCTATTTGCGAATTTCGTGAAATACCTGGCGCCAAGGAAAGCATCTGCAATGTGAAACGACGAAAGGTAATTGATGGTATGCGCTAGGGAAACTACAACCTGTTGGGGAAGGCTCGCAATGACCCCAAGGATGCCGTCTGCGAAGCGTCACTGACAAGTCACTCACCACCTGTGCGGCTAACTCACCCATGGAAAGATCCTTTGAATTGGCTTTAGTCCTGTCAGAATAGAATTCTGTCACAAAGTCGAACGCCACAGAGAATTTCATCCCATTCTTGTGGCGCTCAACGCGTATTTTCTGTCCGCTGTGGACAGATCTTGAAGAACAAATTTAGCCTTTTAAGGGTGTATAATTGAAATACTAACCCAGCAAAGTGGCGCAGTACTTTTTCGGTGAGCTTACTCAGACCCTGTTCAGGAAGGACCAGCTCAGCTGGTCGAGTGTGCACGAGTCGGGTCTAAATCTCTGTAAGCACGATAAAGATAAATTTACACAAACCAAGTTAGGCTGACCTCGAGCTCAGAACGCATGATAGAATCTAACCCGTTCCGTGTGAAAAGCAAGGAAATTAGATGAGCCCGGAACTCACCCTCAAATTCATCCCAAACAACATCTCCCGTGCTGGGTGTGATAGCAATCATGCTTATCGATACGTGGTCCTCGGAGGTACCACCGCTTGCGGAAACTTCCGTGAAGCAGACGAGAGGCGGAGCCGCATACTTGTCTAAATCATCAGCGGATTCGAGCTCGTCAACATAGCTGTGAATATTTGTCACCACACGGCAAAACGAGTGCTCCACATCGCCTTACGTCGCGGCCGTGTACAGATGAGTCAGTTTTCTTTCAAAGAGCGTGTTCCTAGTTTCACTGGCTTTTTTGAGTGCTGCAGTCTCCATCTGCTCGACAATTCCGACTTTGTGTCCTTGCGAGAGAAGCCTGATCCTGTCTGAGACTCGTTCAGAGCAAAGTAATCGAGGACTGACTTTTTGAGATGTACGTCACGGCGGTGGACCGGGATTGAAGCTGTTAGCAGATTACGGCGACGATATGCGACGATGCCAAGTTCCTGGCTGGCAATCTGACGATGAGAATAAACAAGGTTGTTAGTTTAATGAGCAAGAATATCACACCGAAGCGCTTTCGTCGTAGAAGTAGTATTTATATCCCAATTCGATCATCAAAACTACCCCGGGGTGATCCTTGATAAACTTCAATGACTGATTAAACAAGAACATTGTTAAAATCAGCATGCAAACAGTCAACAAAGTCAAGCTTACCTGTAATTCGGCCGGTGTATAAGGCTGCCCGCTGGGCCCTAATCCCGACGTTCCCTTACATTTCGCTGAAGATGCGAGTCGTGTTTTACCCTTCGCTTTGTTAGGCTTGCGAGAGAACATTTCCGTGAGGTTCTTGAAAGCTTCGTCCGAGACATCGGACTCTGCGGAAGCATCATCTTGATCCTGGACAGACTCGTCCTCGGATGGCTGATCTCCCTGCTCTCCGTGACGTCTTTGACGTGCAAAACTATTGTTCCCTGCAAGCAGTACGCGCTTGAATTCCTCGTGACGCCTCTTCTTGTCGTCTTCATCCACCGCGACGGGTCTCTTTATGGACGGTTTTTGCGTGCTGTCAAAACGCCACTGATCTGTGGGGGAAATCCCCTTTCCGACCTTCAACTTTTTGATAGGTGGCTGTCTGTCGACTTCTGCATCCTCGAGGGTCAAGTCGATCGGAGAGTGTGGACGCTTCTCCTGCACATGAGGTTGTTGAGAGAAAAAGGAGGAAATCCGGGGTTGTTTGTCTGTACCAGAAAGCCCGATGACCGTCTTCCGTTTCATTGTACTAGTAGGAGTGCAATGGTGTTCTAGCGATTTCACTTTTACCCCTCCTACACGTGACGTCACATTAATGGGTCACGTGCGCATTATAAGTCAGTTTAATTTGTTCCCCCGCAAAGTGGATCAACATGTCCTACCGTGCTGTATTTTGTCGGATTCCACCGAATCTCGTCTCTTGGGCCTCTACGCGAGCCTATTGTCTGCCTGCATCAAAATTTACCCTTCGGAACTATGCGACCATAAACAAGGAAGACCCAGTAGCTTCGGAAACGACCCGTGCGTTATTAGTTGATCTGGTATCATGTACTCAAGTCCATTCTAAGGTGCTGAGAAAACGTTGAAGCGTTTCTGGAAGACTGTTGGGATTGATACTAGGATGGATGGGATTGCCGTCACGCTGGACAAGCGTGCGTTGAAGACGCCATCTGGGCAAACACTGCTGTTACCAGAGAACAAGCGTTTGGTGGCCACGCTCATTGCCAATGAATGGGAAAACCAGGAAACGGTGTTGAAACCGCACGCACTACCAATGGTAGGTAATCTCGTTTAGTGCCGGAGAAGGCGTTGCGGACTTTTTAGACGTCCGTCGCATCCAGAGCTATCGACACTCTACGTGACGAGGAAACTCGTTCAGAAGTTCAGGAGGCACTGCTAAACTACCTAGACACAGACACTATTTGGTACGTTAACACAACGGGATTAAATGGTGCTTACATGCATGCTTAGTTTTCACCACGATGATCCTGAACCGTTGGTCAAGCTGCAGAAAAGGCATTGGGACCCACTTCTAGAGTGGGCTAAAAGTACCTTTGACATTGAAATACATGTTCACCGATCCGTTTTATTTCACTCGCAACCCGAGCGGACGCGACAGATTCTCGGCGATGTTTTGGCGCAGATGGACCCATGGGAGATGGCAGGTGCGTCATGGGCTACGGATATTGTACTAGCAAACTAAGCATGCTTCCCCCTGAAGCAATGGAGCGAGCCACCTATATCACAAAATCGTTCCTCATTGCCTTGGCCCTCGTCAAGCGCCATCTGACCGCAGAGCAGGCAGCTGTTGCAGCCCAAGTCGAGGTGGCAAGCCAGATAGAGAGATGGGGGGAAGTCGAAGATTGTGAGTTCCAACTATCTTGTCGGGGCTTGAAGTTCGCCCCTGTGTCCCGGACACTGGAATCTTCACTGACCAATCCCGTTCCACAGCCCATGATGTAGATTATTATGATGTCCGCCGACAGTTGGGAAGTGCCGCCTGCTTGATCACCAATATACCCTAGAATGCGACGATTATCATTCGGCTACGATATTTGCGCACGTTTAACATGGCATCCGTCTCCTTTATTTCACCTTGTTCCCCTTTGATTCTCTAAGTCAGGTTGGACTCTGAACACTGGAACCCATGAGGACGCATGATCAATGTGTGTAAATACCCCCATTGATGTCAAACCTTGTGGTAGATGTGATTGTATCCAAGGTTCACACTGCCTTGTGCGAAAGACATTCAGTCATTGATATCATTGTAGCCGGTTGTGCGGATCTCCACAGCGAAGATATGGTAGCGTTTTCCCCTTTCACTATTCTCATTTCAGGATGCAGAGTACTTCCACGAGGCATGGCTAGTCCATCGTTGTCTCTGATCTCACTGTCATATGAGACTGAGTGCGCCGGTCGTACGCAGCTAAGCATGATATTTCGGTGAAGGGTATGTTAGTTTTCCCATTACCCATGGTCCACTGTGGCCTTCCGTGTCAGCTTCTGAAGCACGATTGGATGAACCCTAATTACAGCGTTAGTAAGTCACCCTAAATCGTGGGTATTTCCGCGCCGTAACGGTGGGTCTAGGGCGTCATTAGGAGCTCGTGTCCACTAATTTTACTAGGACATTGGAAACAGCTGGGAATGGATGGGACACAATGCGACTTCTCAAGGATGACAAATAGCTCGAATGGTAAGTCGAGCACTGGCTTGATCCAGAGCAAGGGCTTCTGGGGAAGATAATATCGATAATTTAATCCTCCACATAGGGGTTAAGAACTCCTGTGAGTGTCTTGACCGCAATGCAGTATAAATGCCCATGACGGACCCAATCGGGGTTGGACTATCTCGATGCTGTGTTTCTTGTCTCCAGAATACAGAGTGAGTGAGCGGATACGGATGATTGCATTTTCCTGTAGTAGCATGGCCGACTCCGATCCGCAAGAAAGTTCAATAGTTATTGGACCCTGCCTATGCACACGCCGCACAAATTTAAATTGACTGGCGAGCGGGTTGCTATTGGCAATGGAATCTGCTTCCAACACTCCCCCACAACGTGTACACAAGCCGTTATTGCGAAGAGAACTTATAAAACGTTTTCTAGAATCACCCGGGGGGCGAGAAGCGCTGGGGTGTTTTTTTCTGTACTTATCTCCAATCCGGCGAGAACGGTAACTTTATGAACGAGGATTCATGTGTCAGGATTTTCAAGTTTATCACACAGGTGGCATTGTGGAATCAGCGAATGGGATTATCCAGAATTGCAGCGGTCATATGGACGTCGGTTTAGCGCTACGCAGCCGATCGCTGAATTACTAAGGATCTGACCAGCGGGCGGGTTGCTTGGATCTATGACCTCGACACCAATCTCCCCGTGGAAAGGCACGCAGGGTCATATGATCCAGTTTGTTCCTTTCGCAAGTTCATTCCGGATCTTCGTGTATGTTGGTGAGACCTTCCCACTCGGTGTTGGCATGCTCCATTTCAATATCAGAGGTGCAGAAAAGTTAGGATTCTTATCTCGGTGGCAAACTGACTATCTCATGTTGACAGCTTCTTTAGGGTGAGAGTCCCTGGCCATATGTACCTCGATAACTTTGCATCGGACAGATCTCATATGGTGAGCCGAATTACCCCAGTACTATTCCGCGGGCATGTATTTAGATCTCCTCATGATCATTGGTACAGCTTGATGTTTCCCGGTCGAACGCATCCGAGACACCCCTGTATCTGTCCAAACCACCACCTTACCCAGTTATCTATGGGCCAGAGGCAGAGAAGCGTGGATTTAGGCACAATCGTGTGACTCGCTTCGTTTCGGTGACTGGAGACGAACAAGGTTTTGGAACGGTGATGGATTTCGATGGATTTACAACGTGCCAGTGGTGCTCTGAGGGACCAAGTGACTGACGTTACAGTGACGGTCACATATGTGTAGCTGTCACACGTCAATGAGCAAATCTTTTCGGTCAGCCAGAAAACTTGCAGTTGCTTCAGTGTCGAGCGACAACTTGCCATGAATTCTGCATCTTCTTCTTCCTCTGTCGGCTTGAACGGTCATGCGCAAACTAATAGTTCAACTTCGCCCATCTCTCATCATTCTGAAAACTCGTATGGCGATGATGCAAACGTTTCAGTTGTATCTCCACTCCCTGTATCTAACGGATATTCGCAGTAAGTATCATCCACGTATCAACCACCGATCAAACTTAGTGCCACTCCAGCACACCGTACCAATTGCACAACGAAGAGATTGTAAACCATTTGTATCATGCGGGATTTCAGACCGGTGTAGGTACCCGTGTCTCCATGCAATGTGCCTACTAATCTCACATGACATTAGAATTACGCTGACACGATCCTTGTAAGCAAAACCCCTTCCTGGGACCCTCCCAAGTGTCACTGAACCAAAGCTAGCATGTTCATCAAAATTCCTATCGCCTTCATGCGATAATTTTGTCTCGTTCCCCATTTCTTGCCCACTTAATGTCCACCTCTCCACAAACAGGAGGGCAACGTGTAATATACGTGGAGCTTGATCATGAGCTAGAGGTCACGCATGAGGTACGTCTTCTGCGTACATTGGTCATGTCTCCGTTCATTTCCGCCACCGTGTGCGGCCAGTGGCTGAGTAGAAGTGGACCGTGTCTGCAAACGCTCGTCATTTGAAGACCGGCTGTCATTATTCTCATCATGTTCAACCGCCGCCTCGGAGGCCGTATTGGACGGAGCTTTTGCTCTCTCCTATAATATATGACACTGATTTATTGCCTTTACAGGGTTTCGCCATAGGTATTGCTTTATGCGTCAGCAGGCTCAGATCATTGATACGACTTTCTTCCTAGCGCTGGGTTACCTTTATTCCCCCGTTTCCATCAGCCTAATTCGGCCCGAAAATGCACGAGGCGTTCTCGCGGCTGGATGTTTGCTTGGTGGGATGGAGGATCTGTGTGGATATGCATACGGCGTCTGCAGGCAATCCATCAGTGTGGAAACAATTACTGAATGGCTCGATTTCATCAACAACATCCCTCTGTCACCGGACGGGTCATTCTCCCCACAACCACCTCTGACGTCTGTGTTTGGGCAATATACTCGCAGACTACAAGAAGACGTCTTTCATTTTCTCGTGGTTACACTTCCCAACACCTTGGAAGTATATTCTGCCGCAGGATCCGAATCTGGTTCCTCACAGGGGCACACTGGCCGGGATACCTTATTGCAGATATTTTCTCGCGTACCCTTCGACATGTTTAAGGCTGCTGTGGAATCACCTACTTTCCAAATTGGTGCGTGTGCGAGGCTCACGGTCGCCCAACATCGGCACGACTGCCTGACCCACTTTAACACAGGTTCCGATCAATGTCGCTTCAAGTTTGCCAAGGATGCTATAGAACTCAGGAAGAGGGGTATTGCGCGAGGGCATGGATCAGAGGAGACAGTGGTGCTTGCATTTGGTGGGGGTCACATGAGTGGAAGTACTGTTCACGTCACCCGAAAAATGCGCAAGCGGCCACTCTGGAAGGTAAACTCATGAACCGACAACTTGTTGGCTTTTCTGGAAATTTATTACGTGAAGCCACCGCTTGCAATCTGGTCTCGTTTTCTTGCCCCTCATTTTACATAACTTGTCGGAATGATCACTTTTGAAGCTGTGGAAATAGGCTCCCAGTGGGCCAGTGCAAGACCATGCAAAAACAAGCCATTGAATCAATTTATATTGGTGCCGTCTCGTTCCCCAGAATCGGAAAGCTCTCGGGAAGTACTAGTTAACCTTTTTAGCTGCTGCTTAGCGCTGATCGCTTCGTCGAAGCCTCGGGTGACCTGCAGCATGCAAGGAAGATGCACCGACCACATCAAATTTCCGGATGCTTTTGACTAGATCTCCGTTTTCTCCATCCCCTCAGACACGAGTGCGCCACGATCGATTAGGTATTTTCTGTCCGACAGGTCATCCTCCCAGTGATCACGAGAGCAGCACAAGTTCAAGGACCGAAACACTTGAGTTGTTCATTCATGCCGATTTTTTTTCATTCATTTTTTTTTCAATCGTATATGAAGCCATGCATTTTCCATCGATTTTAGACAACAGCCCATCCCCCCCTCGCAATGTCTAACTTCGATTTCGTGATTTTCTTCACTGGCAGAGACGACCCCCGTGAGGGGTGCATTATCATGGGGGAAGACGAAAAGCCAGTCTTTTTTGAATTCGAGACCGCCTTGCTGTCCCCAGGCTCGACGCGCACGACGGTACGTTGCGTTCTTTTCGAACGTGTGGTTGAAACACGCGGCAACGTCATTGCTGACCGCAGTCGGGGGGGGATGCCACGCTTCAGATCTGCAGCGACCGACGACCCGTTGCCGCGTTTGATTGGGACGCCAACGGTGACAGCCTCGGTGTAGCCACCATAGGCGACAAGGAATTTCCAATGGAACATCTCGTCCTCCCTGGTTCCTGCCCCATGTAAATATCGGTCCTCTTTTTTATTTTATTTGTTTTTTTTCCGAGTCCTCAAGGCAACCGACCGCTGACCTTTTTATTCCACCCAGCGCCCGCCGCTTCCAGGCAGCCGATGGCAGGTTCTATGAATGGCGGCGCTCTTATCGCGACCCCAAGTCTTACGAGGTACTATCGTTTCTCATTTGACCCATCAGAGTGCTCGGTTTGCTCACCGTCGTCGTTCAGCTGTACGCGGGTCCCAACACCCAGCCGATCGCTGTGTACCGCTCGTTCCCCCAAGTGACGCCCATCGGTCCCACCCATGGTACCCTGGAGTA
Organism: Butyriboletus appendiculatus; assembly: GCA_038093555.1. NCBI lineage: Eukaryota > Fungi > Basidiomycota > Agaricomycetes > Boletales > Boletaceae > Butyriboletus > Butyriboletus appendiculatus. The sequence goes on from JBBPSL010000013.1 coordinate 17,490, forward strand.
CAACTTCACTGACGGGTTATTTTTGCTTCAAGTACTTCTCGCGCTTAATCTCAACCGCTGGCTGGATTGGAACGAAGAGTGATCTGAGATCGACGAGGGGACCGATAATACAACTTATTTATATCCCATAGTTTGTATGAATACGGGTATAGGAAAGGACGACATATGTAAATGCAACCGACGATCAGGGAATGGAATGTAAAAGAGAAACCATCAAAGGAGGGGAAATGTCCACATAATAAATCCAGCAATCAGGAATTGATAGCGCCAAGCATATGTTCCAGTCTTTCTTCGACAGTCCACTGCATGTCGGCATCAGAGTGGAAGGAACTCGCAGAGGAGTGGTCAGGAGGTTGATTAAAGATAAAGTTGAACGAGCCGGCGTCCATCCCTTGAGAAAGGTTTTCGATAAGGCGACCTATCTGTGCAGAAGAGCTATAAAAAACCTAGTCGCGAGATGTTGGCTTGCAGCGCAATCTTGACGAAGGCAGAACTTACCTTTGTTTCAGGGCGGTGCTTGCCCTGAGAAGACCTTTTCCGGGTATTGATCGAAGAGCTACCGCCTTTTGATGTCGGCCTGACGTGTGCCTTGACGAACAATTGTACACCGTCACCATTCTCGCTCGTCGAATGATTCGATCCCATGCTAGTCCTGCTAGGATACAAAGAATCAACATCATCGTCCCTCAAGCCGTCGATAATTTGCCTGGAAACCAAAAATCAATCGATATGCAGCCCAACATGTACGAGGACTTACCAGATAGTCTCGCCATTGGCCATTTCGATCACTTCGACTGCAGGGCCCTCCTGGACGGCTGTGCCGTCAGGATCGCGATCGGTTCCCGCGTCATCGACTATGGCACTTGTATGTTTGCTCTCACCGGAGTACATATCATAGCTGGTCAAATAAAGATCAAGACACGGCGTAAACAGGGGGGGAACTATTACCCACAGAGAATCATACGCGGAACTTGGTTTCTCCGCGGTAGCATTCGAGGGAGGGGCCCGAAGGAGAACTTCGGCTTGCGCGCCAATAGAGGCTGCCACTCCAGGAACCGGAGGTGGTCTCTCACTAGAGAAACGGCGGCCACCGTTGGCTTTCGAAGGTGGAGGCGTCGGTGCTCGGTCATGCACAGAACGAGCTGATTGAGCAGAAGTTGCGCTGCCCGAGCGACGGTGTCGTCGTACTAGTGATTTCCGGTTCACCTGACTCAGGTCCACCTTGGAACTTCGAAACTCCGAGGGGAAAATGAGAGTTCTTCGAATGACGGCAGCGTTCTCAGGGATCTGAGGATTCTGGCAGATTTGGCTAGGCTCCCCCGCTTTACGCACAGACAACTTTCTCACACTTTTGCCATCGGCGCCGTTGGATAGATCGTCGCCGTTCGAGGGCTTATCAGCGGGTGGAGCTAGACGACTCCGGTCCAGGATACTAGATGGTTGAGTGCTGGGGGTAAGAGGTGTATTGGCAATTGTGGAGGAGGATCCTCCAGACCATACCCAACCCGCCGCTCGAGAAACGGAGGTAGAGCGTGTGACTAAGTCGTTAAGAGCGGCCTGATCTAGTCCAATTTTTGACGCCGCTTCAAAGAGTTGTTTAACTGCGACGGAGTCGACATCGTTGGCGAGAACGGCCGATGCGTCAAGACTCGGACGAACACTCGCTTCACCCGATTGCGGATTCGTAGCTATCGGCGAAACGGAGGATGAGACGTTCCCTCGAGCATGTCCTTGATGCGACGATGCTGTAGGTGAAGATGTAGTCGGCGAAGTTCGAGAATGCACGCTAGATTGACTATCTCCCGCGCTGTCTATCGTGCGAGGCTTTCGGAAACGTGCCATCAATCCTTTGAAACCTGGGGCGGCCGACGCAGGAGGGCTGGCGCTTGCAGTCTTAAACTTGGTCAACTCAGTCGAGCTGCCAGGTCCGAATCTTGGTAACGGGAGGGTCGGCCGCCGACTAAGACCTTGTGAAGCAGGAGCGGACTGTGGTTGAACATCGATAGGAAAAGGTGTCACTTCTTCGCCACTTGGGGTAGTTGGCTTGACTCTGAGTGTGTTCCTAAAGCGCCTCATACGTTGAGTAATACCGCCGAGTGAAGGTGGGGGGCTAATTGAAGGTGGCGAGGTTGGGGCAGGTAGTGGGATTGTCTCGACGCTGGTAGGGGCCGTCAGTAGTCGGGGTTCAGATATTTGACTTGGGTCAATCTTCTTACGAGAGACAGATATTGTCGAAGCGTTCACGTCGGTAAAATTTCTGTTAGGTGATTTCATGAGGGCGGCAGTAGCTGCATCTGCCCTGCGCTGAACTTCTCTGGCGAGATCAGTCTGGTCGATGGGTGTTGATCGAGGGTTTTGCATGGACTGGGATCGCTGCGGAAGTGGACTGGGCGATAATGACGTCTCGGATCGTGCCTGCCGTGCACTCAGAGGAAGAGTGCTCTCCACGTCTTGTGGAAATTCTGGGGGTAAGATGGCTTCAACAGTGGGTGAAATCGACGTAGATGAGGAATCCTGATCGGACATCTGAGGGACGACAAGATGGTCCGAGTCATCATTCCCGAAGCCCAAAGCGCGTGCGAGATCTCGATTTCTTCGAGTTGTGGGAGAGATCTCAGGTTGTGTGTTACTTTCAACTTTGGTCTCTATGTGGGTGATGGGTATGCTATCTACCACCGACTCTAGGAGTGCGCTGGCCTTCGCATTATTATCCAAGGCGGGGGATCGCCGACCAGCAGGACCAGCTTGAGTCGGCGTCGGACTCATAACCTATACACTATATCAGCGCCTGTCATGCCGTAAGGCAAAAGAACATACCCGGCCGTTGATCGAATAATTTGACTGAGAGGTTGAGGGCCGTCGCCTACGCAAAGAGTTCGTCCTCTCACGAGTGTCAGGAAGGGCAGCTTTGTGAAGTGCAGCCCCGACAAGCTTCTCCTGTATTGCGACGAAGTCGGATTTCGTGAGTCCGGCGTAGCGCCGGATTATTCCCTCAAAATCGCATTCTTCTTGAGAGCTGCCTGGAGTTAGGGAAATCGACTTGTCGAGGCCATACCATGTGGGTGGCGTTTGGCCGCTGGAACAACTGAAGACATCAAGAGCGCCGCCGACTCTCTGACTAGGTTCCGAAGAATGGTAACTAGAACCTGCTGATTCCAAGGAAGAACGAGAAGAATTCACGATGGGAGATAAAGAAAGTTGTGAGACACCGTAAGAATAATTGGAAGGAGATTTGAAGTGTTGCTTGGAGGAACGAGCTGCGATGCTGTTGGAGTCGGAAGAAGGGAATGTGGGAGATGCCGCGTTGCGGGTCTGAGTTGGAGTTGGGGATCGAAGACCACGACTGCCAGTAGACGGTGTGGAGCCAAAGTCATAGGTGGACAAGCTAGATGCCGCGCGGGAATCTGCAGGGCTAGCTGAATTGTTCCACTTCGATGCGTACGTTGATTGTGCAGGACCGGGAGACTCGGGTTGCACTGAAGAGCGTAGAGACCTTGTGGGTGATTTGGAGCGGTCCGTGTTCATTTGAAAGTCTGTTTCTGTGCTCTGACTCCCACTTCTGCTGTGTGTTGATCGACTCTCAGATTTGATGCGAGCCTTCTCGGGGCTGGCTGAAGCCCCGACAGTCCACGTGATATTTGAAGGCGTGCTGGGTCGAGGGGAAACAACCATCGGCTGGAACGCAGGACCAGACAACGGGGATACTGGTCTGCGTCGGATAAATACGGATGATGTAACTGAGCCTTCCTGCTCAGTGCCACTCGTGCTATCACGTTGAGTGTCTGGCGTACGTCTTCCACTATTACTCCGTGATAAATAGGTATGTATTGCTGCATGGGTCTGAGGGGAAGTGGGGCGAGGTGTACTCCGGGATGCGTCGGAGCTTCGTCTGAGCAGGCTGGATGAGATGGACGACGTAGCCATGTGTGCGCTCTGCCCATTGGCAATTGGAATGGGCGGCGAAGCGCGTGGCGTGGTAGAATGTGAGCGAATATCCTCACTGTCGAAAGAGGATTCGCGCGGCGTCATGGGTCGGGGCATCCCTGGTATGTATCCCGGTAGACGAGGAGTTGGTGAGACTGTACCGGGACGGCCGTATGAACCGAGCGATAACTGCCGAGCGTCAGACTCCATGATAATTTCCCCGTCGGATGATATTGCAGTGCCTGCCTCATAGTCGAAAGATGATCGATGGTAGGTTGGCTGATTTGTAGATCACGCTTAAGAAGTACATAAACGAGCAGACGTTATTATGTCTTACCGAAGCACCTGGTTCCACTGATTCCTGCGTGTCATTCATCGCGCGTGAGTGATCAGAGTCGCTGGGTCGAGGGGTTGGGTGTGCAGTTCGCGGCATGACAATCTCGTCTTCAGCTTCTTCTTCCAACTCTTTAATAACCTGTGCCAACGCAGCAGAAGCTCGCTTCGAAATGCGAAGGCCACCGCCATTGTCTACACTAGATTGTGGCAAGTCTTCGTTGGAGGACATAAGGGAGGCCGTGCGCGCAATTGGCGTCTTGTCATTAGGGCTCGAGGAAGGAGAAGCGGAACCACCTCCATCTGGGGTGGTGGGTCGTAGGCTCTCGATAGAGTTCAGAGATGTCTCCTCTCTCAAACTTTGGCTTGACTCGGTATGAGTGATCGATACAGCACTTCGATGAGTCTTTTGCGAAATTGCGCGAAGATACCCGTAATCTCGAAGGCGTCCTGCGGAAAAGAGGTTGTTGCTGTACCGCTTGGTGGATCGAGGCGATGAAGTGATAGAGGACGCAGGGTAGGTAGTGGAAACGGTGTTGCTCGAGAGATGTGAAGAGCGTTCCAGAATATAATCGGACTCTACACCTGTCTCACTGGCGGTGCTTGTGTTGGTATCAACTTGACTGGTTGATGTGGTATGCCTAGAGCGGATGCGGCCAATGGTCTGCAAAATCATATCCTCCTCGGCCACTGTGATTTGGTTTGGTGCCCCCCTCGCTCTCTGTTCGGCGAATTTGAGCCTGAGATCGACGAGGGAGACTGGGTTGCCGGAAGAGGTGCGAAGAAAGGTGAATCGACGTGTAAGTCTGTGGTTGTGCTATGAGCGATGTCATTGGAAATAAAATAACAAGAGACACACTCTGGAAGGAGGAGGGACGTGCGAAAAGCGTCGACGGAAGGGAGTCCAGGAAATTGCTCGTCTTCAGATGAATGCGGGAAGGAACTGCTGTGAAGGACCGGAGGAGGCCTGCTAGGGTCGGACTTTTTGCTGTCGTAGTGGAAGGTGGCCAGGGTCGGAGGTGCAAGATCGAAAGTAAGAAACAGAATATGAATTGGAGTGCATACACGCGAACTTTTAGCGAGGGACGTACCGAAGACGCTGCATATGAGCAAGTGGTTTCCCTCGTTTTGAACACGTTGGCTGACAATAGCGAAGGGAGGGCGGCTCGATTAGATCTCGGATTCTGCTGGCCCTCAGTGAGAGGGGAATGAATGGCAGGCAACGTGTTGAACACGAGTCGAGTGTTTACGGAATGGTCAAACAGCGAGTCGCAGGCTATAGTCCTGAGATGGCTACACAGTCCCAGCGGCGAGTGCCCGGTATCAAGCGATGCGCGAAGCAAAATACGAGCGCAAGCTCGACGTTCAACGCGGTGGTGGGCGCACTTTGTCTGACCGCACCGTGTCAGGCTGCCTGCACGTTCTAGCCAGTACTTGCCAGCTACTTGGAAGACTCTGCAAAAACTTCCTCCTCTCCCCACGGGGGAACATAAATATATCTTCGCAACTCCTATTGCACCGTCCTCGTGCCCTGTGTCCAGAGTATGCCTCGAAAACTACCACGGCACCACCTCAGTAATACCTAGCCAGGCAAAGTCCGCTGGCTCTTTCAATCTGCCACTTTCGGCTACGTTTCAGCATTAACTCCCATCATCCGTTCTTACTCACGCTGTTGTCGTCTCGAGACCCCGATATCTGCTTGCTTTTATCTAAACAAGGCCAGAAAAAATGTGAAATTCAGCCAATGGAAGGTACAAACAACCCCTCGACTCGATGGCTCGCGGGATGTAATCGTCAACTGTTCATTAGGTTACACATATCTCATCCATAGGGACGGCACTTCCTTGTTGTGTTTCGTTCTAGAGCTACAATCGGCCAAGGGGTGAAGCGGTTCAGATGTCCAGGGTGGAACATTACATAGCATGCCTAAATTTCCAAACAATCCGATTAGATTCACAGATAAAGTGACCAAGGGCCAACCCACTTCTTCGTATACTCTTTTGCAGTGGCCAGAAACTTGGCTTTATCCGTCTTTAATAGCTAAACCATCACATCTAGGTTGTCACGGCCGAAAGAAAATCCACAAGAACTTACCGCAGCAATGTCGGGGTCATACGGATCATCGGGACTCGGGTTATTCAGCTTCTCTTGAACGATCGCGAGTACTGCGATATGTTCGTGACCGGAAACAGGGGAGGACAGACGAAATCAACTTGGCTTACCGGTCGACAATGTGATCGATGGTTTCCACTGGTGACAGATAAATCGAACCACATAACAGGGAGCATTCCGTTAAAATCTCCCTCCATAACGCAATGGCACCATCCGAGTCCAAGGGACTCCGTGGACTCACCTCGTCTCGGAGAATGGGGATGCAGATACTGCCTTCTTCATTGATTCCGGGATGGTAGACCTTGGTCTGAAACACCACCTGACAAGCGAGGGACATTAGGTACGAAACACAACGAGAGGGCACGGGATGACGGCGAGGGTGGGACAAAGAAATCGGAGAGGTGTGGAGGCAAAGTATGCAACGTTTTGGGGGGGAGAACACCAAATTCATACTGGAAGGAAACGTATAACATGCGTGGCTTACGTTTGGCGCCTTGAAAGGGAAATTAGGTGGCAACTCGAGCTTGAAGCGAAACGTTCCACCTTTGTAGGGACTTTCGGACTTGGGGGATCAATGATACTGTCAGTCGAGCAAACATATGAGTAAAGACGGGAAGGGCTGACCGCGCCTCTCACGGTGCAGTTCCAGACAAACAGATTGTCGTCTTCTGGCTCCACGGCAATGGCCTATGCAAATGAGCTGATTGACGGCGTAATCGCACGAGCCATCAGTGCAGTACGTACATCGACGGGATTCTCGATGATGTCTTTCAATTCCTAGCAAACAATGAGCTCTAGCATCATCTTGACAACCACAGAAGACACAGCACTTTCTGAATACGTCTGGAATCATTTTCAACTGGCATTCATTTCTGAGAAAAACAAAACTCACCGCAAGGCAGTCATTGTGAGAATGGTCAAAGATCATATTTCGGAGGTGGCTAGCTATGTAGATCACGTGCTTAGACTCTAGTACAGCGCATGAACTAGTTCGGTTCACGAGTGTGTATACTTCGGCAGCTCGATCCATGTTAAGATATTCATATAGTAGTCCGTTGGAGTCTGAATGTTTCGGACAGCCACTGACCCGTGGACAAGGTCCCTTTCTTTACAAGGGTGGATTTTTGAAGCGATCACGCTTGTCTGAACAAGATTAATGTCGGACCATCTCATTCATATCGAGCCAAAGATCTCAATCCGCTATGACTTTTCCCCCTTCTGGACATATTATACCTTGATATTTGGCCAGTACGGTTGCGCCGCACCGCGGGTCCGATCTAGGTCGGCGAAAGTCCCGTCTTATGCTTGATATGAGCCACCACAAAGTTACGACTCGCATAGTGTACAAATCACGTGACCCTGGTCAACTACAGTCTTGCCTCTGAACATCATCCCACCATGCCATCGCTTTCCGAGTCATCGCGACCGTCGACGCCAAGCGCCCCAAACAATCATCCCACAAAGAAACGGAAAATCGCACCAGCCCATCCCGAACCATCGCCCGCACCCTCCGATAACAATCCCAACGCCAACCCCGCCGCCAACGTCGTCCTCCCCGCCCGCCATGACCTCTTCTCGCGTCCACGTCTCACCATCTCCCGATTTCCTACCTTCCCAGATACGCCCGGTGTCACACACCACACCACCGAACAACTCGCCATGAATAGGATCGGCTTCCGCTACGTCCCAGCTGGCGTCTCGCCTCCTGGCTCCGTGTTGCCCTGTCGCACGATCGAAAGCGCGCCGCCGTGTTTCCGCGTGAGCTGGGAGGACCGCAGTGCATTCGTCAAGGTCACCCCCGACGGACTTGGACTCCTAGGCGAGCGCGGGTTCCGCAGTGCCCGTTGCAATGCCCCAGTCAGAGAGGGTGCATGGTACATGGAGGTACGTATAGAGTGTGGCGGGGGCGATCGCCCACCGGATCTTCCAGACGCCAACATGCGCGAGGGCAGCCACGTTCGTCTTGGCTGGGCGCGACGCGAGGCACCCCTCAATGGGCCTGTTGGGCTCGATGGTTTTTCCTACGGGTACAGGGACAAAAGTGGCGAGAAGGTGACGCTATCTCGTCCGCGTCCATATGGCCGGAGCTTCCGCACAGGAGACGTCATCGGGATGTACATATTCTTGCCCTCAAGGCGAAAGCCCGATCCTACAGATCCCTATGACCCCGCGCGCTTGAAGCGGGAACGCATCGCCATCGAGTTCAAAGGTCAAGAGTACTTTGAAAGCCTCGAGTACCCTCAGAGCAAGGAAATGATAAAACTCATGGAATTCTCCAACAAAGCGTCAGCTACGGTTTCCCTACCCTCGGCTCCTCCCAACAAGAAAGCATCAGGCGCCAAAAGTTTACCAGAACGCAAGGGACCGGGAACAGAAGTTCCTGTCTTACGACCTCTCCCCGAATTGAAAGGATCCCATGTTGCCTTCTTTGTAAACGGAGAATGTCAAACTGTCGCCTTTCGCGATTTGTACGATTATCTCCCATTACCAACGACGCCTGCATCGCGAAAGAAGGACAGGGAGAATTCGAAGAAACGTGCGAAAGAAGGCGCGCCGCGAGAGCACAAAGAGAATCCCTTCGATGACGGAACGCTCGGGTATTATCCATTCATATCATTATTCAACTATGCGCGGGTGAAGATCAATCCTGGCCCTGATTTCGAATTCCCACCGCCTCCTGATATCGAGGGCTTCCTTCGGAATTCACATGGAGAGGACGTAAAGCCGTCGTCACAGCGCAGCTGGCGGCCGATGTGCGAGCGTTACACTGAGTATTTGCAAGAACAATGGGATCTCGACGAGCGAGAGGAGGAGGAAGCTAAAGTCGAGGCAGCATCAAAAGCTGAGAGGGAGAAAGTAGAGGCGACAAAGAAGACCCAGAAAGAACTGCGGAGGCAACAAAATGCGGCCAAGAAACGTGCAAGGGAAGTAGAGCTGCGTCAAGCGTCCGTTCACACCGCCTCTCCTCTTCGTGAAACATCTACTGCGCAAGACGAGTTTGCGGCTGTGATTGACGATCGATTCGGGCCATCTGTGTCTTCGCTGCTTGCGCCTACATTGCTTGTTCCAGAAGATGTCGACCAAGCACATTCGCCTGCAGCCACTGCTGCATCTAGCGTTGATTACCACCACATCCCCGAGACAGAAAGTGGATACAATTCTGAGGTATTGGAAGGAGTTGGGGAAGGTGAGGGGGAGCAGGAGGGGGATATGGAGATGGAAGACGACAGGGAAACTCACATGCCTGTCATGGATCTCGATCTGAGCGACTTGCTGTGAATCTCATTGCTGTGTTATGAGCGTAGAACGATGTCCGTGCAGACGTACACAACTATACCTGCCAGTGAAGAGGAGAATTACATTGAAAGTGAAAGAAGATATCATAGCTTCATGACCCTGCCGCCCACTGGGGAGGGGGGGTTCGAACTTGATACCTGCAAACACATTGAAGCACCGCCGGAACCATCGAGCACAGACGTACCCAACGCTCTCACCCAGCCCCTTTCCTTTTTCTACCCGAATATCGAATACCAAGTCTCCCGAGTTCGGTTCCCACCAAACCGCACACCAGTTACGTCGCCCCATAATATACTTATTCACACGCGGTGTACCGTCAGGTTCGTGTGCAAAGAGCGGAATCTGGAAGACGAGTGGTGAGTAACGGGAAAGCGCGCAGGGATGAGCTTTGCACCATAATCTCATCCGTTTCAGCATGGTGTAACGTCCTATGCGTCTTGGTAGCCAACGTAGAGATCATGGTAGTAATCGCGGTAGGGGGTCTGACGAAAACGTCGCTTATGTCAAAACCTCTTGCGGGGGATAACAGGAGTAGATGCGACGCACGGCGTGTTGACGATTGCGCTCGTAATGACATTGATCATATACCGGTAGTCTGCAGCAGGGGGGATATCCAGAACTCTACTATTCTTACCTCCATTTTGTCGAGAAAGGGTCCTCAAAACACCAACAGCAGCACACTGAACGTCACCGGACAGGAACGTGATACGGAGACGTTTCATCCTTGAAATACCCTGAAGCTGTTGAATAAACCAATTTCGTTCTTTCTGGAAACATAGTAACCAGGGTCTATTAGTATCAGCCGATGAAATATCCATTATCCGAACCTTGTGGGGTCTCGCTGTCCAATAGTCGTTCTGGACGAAAGTCAGCATCACTGAGGCAACTAGTTCATGTGATCTGAAACTGCCATACCAAGTCGTTGAGTAGCTCGGGGTCTGCATTGAACTTATGCACGAATCCGCTCAAACCATACCCACCACGTACAAGGGCTGTCAGAGGGTTCAACTTGGGGTCTAATGCACTCTCCAAGAATACCATGCGTGGGTAGGCGATTGGAATGCCTGGAAGAACAGCATCAGCGGCACTTGCATTCTGAATGTCGAATTAATGCACCAAGTTGTATAACCAGATGATCCACGTGAGGTGGCATCTGGCTGATGGCTTCCATCACTCTTTTGTACTCTTCACTGCCACAGATCCTGTCCCTCATCCTTTCTGCTCTTGGTCAAGTGAGACGAAGGCAAAATAAAGAAAGGTTCGGGACTTACCGACAATCCAGCATCAGAATTCGTACTTTCGGACCCATGTAGGCCAGGTATGAGTGCGACGGAAAGCCAACATATGGTCCCCGAACACCGAGGATCAAAGATTTAAAGGGATGGGCACCTCGACGGTTGTCCAAGCCATCAACATACGCTAGTATAGTTTGTCAACACCTGGAATTGTGACGACTGGAATAATAACCGCACGGTTGATGAAGCATTGGAATAACAAATAGAAAAAATAGGCCCGGGCGCCAATACTACAGGGGAGATGAATGGAGGCAGAGGCTTCCGACAGACGACGTACGCAAGTAAAACTGGCGAGGATTGTACCTCATCGGAGTCTAAGTGCCATTTGAATGTACAGTTTGGACGATGACAACAGTTTGCTCACAGCTCCCAAACCCGTTCATCTTAATGGTGAGAATGAGAAGAAGAAATTGCAATGATATAAGAAACGAACCTACCAAGTCTAAGCAGAGACACATTAGCAAAAAAATAAAGAGAGAGCAGTCAGAGTGTGCTCACCGTGATCGTCTAAAATTCAACAACCCAAAATCAGAGACAATTGCGTGTATATTCAAACACTTACCACACACGTTCAGCATCGGTCTGGTGCAGAATGAGTTACTCGGAGAGGTAAATCAAGACAGCACTCACATGGAACTGTTGGCTCTGGCAAACGCGCCATTCCTAAAGCAGGCGCAATAGTGGTTGAAGAAGAAGCGGTCCATACATGCCAACATTTCGGGAGATACGGGATGCGTCAATTTCGTCGATAACTTCGACTGGTGGATCCAGTCTTGCATTTCTGGTTCCCTTGTCAATCTTTCCGAGATGTTAATGTTTGCATTTACTCGGGTGAGCCAAGGCTTACGAGTCACAGTAAAGCTGACCTCCTCCACCAACAAGCACGTGAAATGGTTCCCTCGCATGCTCCCTAAGCAAGTCGAACCACATTGGATCATAACCGCTCTTATACCCTATACCTTTGAATTCTTCTTGGTTGACGCCGGCACTAAACCCGTTACACTTTGGGCGAAATTTAAAAATCACAAGGCCGAGCACGAGTGAGAAGATTTGATAAACATGGAACTTGTCTGCCACGTACAGAATAGGTAGCCCAGCGCATGTTCTGCTTGATGGCTGGCACATAAAAAGAAAGCTGCATGCTGTTATTGATACTATATTTGATGCATAGCTCCGCGTTTCCCAATTGTATCTGTAATGGGAACCTCCAGAAAGTGAACGTCCTGGATCCCAGGGTCATTCAACTACTCCATGGAAAAGGGGTAATACATACCTCCCATTGCCTGCATAGACGTATATCTCCTGACCAGTGACGCGTTGCATTTGATCATCTATTACGCCACTTTTGGACTTGTAGTCGCCATTCGCAAAACTCCCTGATACCTGCGTAATCGCGGGCGGGAAGACTGCCGTAGAGTGCGGATCGGCTGGGTGAGGGCCGAGATCAAAGGACGAGCAAGCACTCCGATGACCGGCTCGCGGCTGCGCTCGTTCTTCGGGGTCCCATTGGTATGTTAACATAGGATGGGGCTCGTAGGAAGATCCCGAATCGGCAGCTGCATTTAAGGGGCTGCGTTAGCGGACCGCAATTGTGATAGTATTCACAGCGTACGCACTAACTATCAACACGGCGCCATACCACAGGCCATTTTCATCCACGGTGTCATAGCGCAGTAGAGGTCCGACCATGAATTGAAGGTACGGATCCATGCGCGGTGCCCTTTGCATGTGTGAACGTTCGGCAGCAGGCAGTTGCGCCAAGTGAATGGCAGAATCGGTCCACGCAATTGACCTGGAGGCTTCTGAACGTGAATCATGCCTTCGCCACGCCTCCATACTGCTGGATGATTGTTGGAATTGAGGAGGGCTTTGCCCAGGGTTCCCAGGCACGGATGATGAAAGCGCGGAGTCAAGCATCGAGAAGCTGCCGTCTGGCAGGGGCCCTGCTTTCTCCGCTGGGATACACCTGCCATCTGGCCCCCTCTGGCTCCCCCTCTGGTAGTCATGTTCATCCTGTATCACAACGGCGGTGTGTTGTACGTTAGGCACACTAGCGACGGTAAGCTGATGCTACGAAGAGGGGACTTACCTTATGCGCTCCTCCACAAGCACGCCAACCACTATTGTCCATGTTTCAAATCGTTTGAGACTTTGCGACGTTTGTGAGGATGAGGTAGAGGGCGAGCAATGCAACGGCGCCACCCAGCCGCGGTGCCACTTGAATTGACGGCGATGCATGCCCATCTTTACAGCAGCGCTCAGATATGTCAGGAGGCTGAGAATGTATTGATTGATAGCATCAAGACTGTATTAGCGTGGGCATGTCTTCGCCCTATTAATGGTCCCCTTTAGCCAACATGTTCCACAACACTCGTAACCAACCTCCCATCCTGAACCACTGACTTCAGCATTTCAGGCACAGATTGTTCTTGGAAAACTCCGTCTTCCTCTCCTTCAACTGGCAGGCTGACGTTTATGGCACTACATTTGGCCGTCGTGATTTCGACACCGAGACACGCCTTTGAAAGGTAAATCTGACCGGAATCCGTTGAGTCTACTTGGATGGTCGGAGCTGTCCCCGTGATTTGAATTTGGAATGATGGTGACTTGGTGACTGAAACAGAAGAGATCACGGATTCAACGAGCACAGATGTCTTTGTACAATTGACTGGAGCAATAGTGGCACTTAGTTCAGAGCTCAACTAGTACCTGCATCACTTACTCAGTGTGACAGCGTTGACCTTGCCCTTGACGATGACAATAGTGTTCTTACATCCAAACAGGTTGACAGTCTGACTGATCTCGACGTCCGTCACCTCCAGTGCAGGCTGGTCCTCTTGGTATTCCTGTTCATCACATAAGCACTGTAAACTGACATTGGTGGTGCTAACTCACAATCAGCCATTTGTTACCTTCTAGCGCGAACTTGGAGGGCTTCTTTCCCATCAACGCAGCAGGCTTGGCGGGTTTCGTTGGCTTCTTTGCTACTGGAAAGACTCTGTGAATCCGGGTTCTGGTTAGGAAACAGCAGGCACGAACCTCCCGGACCAGTGCCTGCTGGAACCACGCTGCTTGCGCGCAGAGCCGGATTCTTATGGGTCATCTCGCTCTTATCGACTTTCCTCAGGCCTTTGGTTACTTCCTCGCCACAGTTCAACTCGGCGAACACGGCAGCAACACCTCCCGCTGGTGGTGCACTAGATGGTGGCGGAGGCGGGGGTGGGGGTGGGGGTGGGGGCGGAGGGGGTGGAAAGGCTCCTG
>JBBPSL010000013.1:31721-41934 GCA_038093555.1 Butyriboletus appendiculatus
CCCCCCGGGGGGGGGCCCCCCCGGGGGGGGGGGGGGGGGGGGGGGGGGGGCCCGCCCCCCCCCCCGGGGGGGGTGGAAAGGCTCCTGCAGATAAAGGAGGTTTATATTCTGAAACATGAACTCCCTGTGACAGTGTTCAGAATCGCGACGGACACGAAATGGTACATAACTGACGCTGGAATTCCAAACCAGGCCGGTCGGGTGGTTCTCTAGAATATAACGTTTCATTCCATCCATAACGGCGATGAAGTCGCGGACCCATTCAGAATGGCGAGGATCCCTGAATCCACGGATCAGCATTGTCGTCTGGGAGACATAGTGCAAAAGCGTACGCACTTCTCCCTGAATTCTTTGAGAATCCTGTTCGAGTAATACATGGTCGATTCCGTGATATCCGTAATGGTTTGTGCCGGCTTGGATTCCTACGACGAAACGCCATGTGAGGGACACACACGAGAACGGCTGGACACTTACAGCGGTGATCCAACCGACGCACACCGAACCCTCTGCGATAACAGTAAGATGGTTGAACCATTCTCTTTCCTTTCTGTTGGCTTCCTTGGACCGGCTGATGGCTTCAAGTGTGGCCTGCAATGGGTTCAGCAGCCTCTCGAAAGCCTGCTGGTCTGGCTTCTTGCATGCCGCAGCCTTGGCCAATAGGTCACGCAACACCTTGATCGCTTCCCCAAACAAATACACCTGTTGGAGAGATCACTTAAGACGTAATGATAGACCCTTGCTGCGTGGAAGCATACATGATCGATCAAGGCCTGCGGGGCGAAAGCAGCTGTGAGCTCCACCAGCGGCTTCAACCCACCCTCAATCACGATCGCATCAAAGGCTTGGACGCTGGGAGGTATCACTGGCTGAATCACGATCGCCGGTGGTGCAGGCGGAGGTGGAGGAGCAGTTGCTGGCTGTGCATCCGCAGAGCTTGTCACAGTACTCGTGCTCTGTCTTCGGGTCTCGCGTTTCGTGTCCTCGAGGTCTTCAAACCTGGAGGCAACAGCTTCCAATCTGCAGCCAGCCACATGAGTGTGCTGTTCGCGAGACAAAGGCCAGACTGCGTACCGTTTGACTATGGTCGCAAGGGTGTACAGCGACGAATGGTTTTGTGTAGACATGGTTCCGTAGTCGATACCTTTGCGCCCGCAGTGCAGGAGTGACGCGTCCTACAGTACTCCAGTTCCAAGCTGCTACACCGCGACCGGACAACGCCGTGGCAATCTGAGAATTGCAAACTGCGACACTCCCGCACTCACGAGTGACTGCATTGCCTCAACTCAACCATGAGAACACTTGTACTTTTACCAACTGAAATTGCTTCAACCAAAGCACAGCGATCGCCGACTAGTCCTCTCCCAGATCCTCCTCTTCAGCTCTTACCTTGGCTTTCTTTTTTGCCTTCTTACGCCGCTGACGTTCTCTTTCGTTTTGCTTAGCACGCTGCAATTCTCCCTTTGAGAGACCAGGGTTGTACAGCTTGTCCAACTAATTGTATGAAAAATAGACAGTCAGATTGCATCAGCACTTTTGTGGTATACTTGTGTGGGGATATATCACGACACGCCTTTTCCAATAAATGCCGTCTAGCGAGCATTCGGTTGGTGGCCAGAGAACGGGTTTCCTGACACGCCACACGAAATCCAGTAGGTTTGTGAAGAAGTTGAACATTGTTTTCCGTCTTGTTGATTGATTGTCCACCAGGACCACTCCCTGCAGCAAATCAGCACCGGACTTTGGGCATAGTTGAGGACAGACCCACCTCGCACGAATGTTTCTATCAATTCCTCCTCACGCAGATCCGGGATCTTTCGTTGTTTATGGGCTTTCTTGAGTGCTGAGAAGTTGCGAGGTATTGGCGTGTTACTAAGCGGAACAGCATTTTCTATATGTCTTGTATGAGCCTCAGAAACGAGCAATTCAATACTTTGAACAATGATTACGTTGTTCCATCCTTCTCCATCCTACGTGCTCGACGACTGGACTGGATTGGCGGAGGACTCTTGATGCTTGAGTTGTCTCCAATTTCAGTCTCCTCTGTGATGCGTAATCCTGCGAACGGTATCAACAATATGGCTCGAGCAAGCATTCAATACGAAACCCACTCCAAGCTTCTTCTCCAGAGGGTGTTTCGACTCTTCTGGCTTGAACCACGTTCTTCCGCAATGTCATTGCGAGGTCCTTGGCTAGCTGTATCTTTTCTTCTACCTGACCCGGGTCGTTTCGTGCTACGCTGTCCAAGGCCAATGTATCTGTGCGCATTTGGATTCGGAAGGCTGCGGAGAAGTCAGCGTGGTGACTGTTGACCGACACGCAAATGACCTTTCTGTATCGGCGCATCACCTAGAACGAAGTTGGGCGCAAACAGACGTAGGAAACCTGGAGCAACGTACCTGCAAATGTCGAGGTGGTGGCCCTGAGTAGGTCACGATAAGCTGAGCGAGCAACCGCTCTAAGACTAGGTGAGACTGACATGCTGGTGAAGCGGACCGCGACAAAGAATTTACTTTTCTTCCAGCCAATCGGGAACGTGCGGTAACTCCCGATGTCGATCTGAGATCGCCCAAATGCGGTCGGCGCAAGACGCGCTCCTTTTTCGGACGCGTCGCGCGTCCGTTTACTAGCCCATAAACACACCGAATCTCTCCTCCTCCCAAAAAACGAGTAGCGGACAGAAAATTTTGATTTCAAAGCCTCCAAGCAAACAGAGGCAGATATATGAGACTCCCGACAAAGTTTCAGCATTATTTATAGCGTTTCGCGTGCAACTAGAGCGTAACTTTTATAGTGTGCTTACCCAACGATTCTGACCGCGTTTTTCGTTCTTCGGGGCGCATAACATCCCGTCCAAGGTCCAAACTTATCGTCATACGCACAGAGGGGGTCCACTGCTGTTTGTTGAACAATATACAGTCGCGTTATCCATATCTCAAATATCCCCTCACGTGACTTCCGCGAATTGAGTTTGTTGACTGCTCAACGCGCCCTCGGAGTTTCAACACATCTCTCTCTTAAACCCCTACTATCTCTCGCGCGACTTCTCCGCAAGCCCCTTATCCAAGCAGACACCAAACCTCCAGCAGAAATAACAAGAGCACTCGTCAACTCCGCTTCATATCCTTCAAGATGTCTGCAAAGAAATCATCTACCGCCGCAAGGAGCTCCAGGAAGACTGCCGCCCGTCCTACCGCCACTCATCCGAGCTGGATTGATATGATCAAAGTTAGTATATCGTCTTCCTGATGCTCGACATACACCGTCCGGTTTTTCTTTGGCACCACATTGCCGTTGGTCATCACATATGAGCTCCTGGCCACTGTACTCCCGAAAAGGCAGGGCGGAGGGGACCGCCCCTTTTTATGTGCGGCTGACTTGGAACGATGGCTCAAGACACCGATATGCCGCCTAGTTACTCCGGACCTTTGTTCTGATCATGAGTTTACCTCCTGACCCCACTTGACCCCCAAATAGGAGTGTATAGCAGCGAACCCAGACGACTCGCGTCAAGGAGTGTCCCGCCCTCACATCAAGAGGTGTGCATTTCCAACGAATATTCGAGTGAACTGCCTGCTAAGTGATGCTCAGATACGTTGAGGAGCAGTACAATCTTCCGATCGGCAATGCCCAAAACACTCAATTGGCCCGAGCCATTGCCACTGGTGCCGAGAAGGGTATCTTTGTGTTACCCAAAGGTAGCCCTATCCCCTTCAATGTTATGTACGTATACACTGATGCGGGTTACTGTAGGTCCCGCGGGGAAAGTTAAGCTCCCTCCTAAGAATGCTAGACCTGTAGATACATCGGCATCAAAGGAGGTCCGTGCACTTGCGTACCACGTGACTCCGCCATTGATCTCATGCCTTTAGAACAAGCCTGCTAAAGTTGCTGTACCAAAACCCGCGACGAAAGGCCGACCTACGAAGACCGCCACGAAGGCGACTGCTGTCAAGTCTACTTCTGCTAAGAAGGTCGTTGCGAGAACAAGGACTGTCACCACTGCCAAGGCATCGGCTCCTAAGAAGGCCGCCGAAAGGAAGTCCGAAGCCGCTAAAGTCTCGAAAGCCGCTGCAGCAAAGGCTGCTGCTGCCAAAGCTCCGAAGAAAATCCTTGCCAGTAAGAAGGCTGCACCCCCCAAGAAGACGACTGCTCCCTCGAAGCGAGGGGCCGCGAAGAAGGTTAGTAACATTAGTTGTTTGTTCGAAGCATCGATGCCGACGTTCCATAGGCTCTCACCGGGACGAGTACCCCCGCTAAAGCCAAGGCCGTCGCTGCCAAGAGGGCACCAACAAGCAAGAAAGCCCCTGCCGGTAAGAAAGTCCCATCTAAGAGGTCCCCTGCCAAAACCTCGACATAAGCGGGACGGAGAGGTGAAGGTGAAGCCCTCGCTTCACCAAAATATTAGATAGGTTTGGCTAACGTGTGATGAAATTGTTTGTCAAAGAATCCAAACAAATACGCGTCCTGTCCGTCTCCTAGTCCCACTTTCTTTAGGTTTACATTTCAATGTTGTACGCTTGCGATCCCTCGATATGCTTGTCCTCGTACCTCTGTCGCGTCCTTTTTATTATTCTCTGCGTCTTATTTGGTATCTTGTGTATTGTCCTCTTATTATAAACAAGGCCCTGCCGTCGGTCCATTTGAACGTCTAAAGGAGAGATGAAGTATTCAGATCAAAGCTCCTGTGCCATAAACTGGTGCTAGGGATGGAGGAGCACATTGTGGGTCATGTGCAGGAGGGCCACTGGGGACACAGTTTCGGTTGGATATGTGGTGTTTGAATGTTGTGCACATGGGGATGAATGACGCGGGACTTGTTTGGCCGTCAGATAAGCTTGTGGCCCATATCGCTAGGGGCTTGCGGAGGCGAACCGGCTAACTGAATTAGGTTGCCGAGGACGTGGGTTGCCGATCACTCTCGTTCCAACCAGGTGCCACTCTGGCAACTAAGTTCATGTCAACACAACACCGCCAACAGCCATACAACTCATATGTTCACCGCCCCTCTAACTCCCGTGCTGCCTACCCCGTCTTTCTCCCTCTCCATCAAACGCTCTGGCTCCTCATCAAATGCATCTTCCGCGGCTTCATCGATGCGTTCAGGTGGGACATCGTCATAAGGACAGTGTCAAGGTATACCGTCCCCCCTCCTCTCATCAGTCTCGCCGTCCCAACCTCCATGCAGTGACCCTGAGATTCGGTCCAACATCCTCAAGTCTCTTCTTCTCAACATGCTCTCTTTGACCTCAATCTACATCTTTGATTTAATACTTCAGCCCCTCGTCCGCGACCACCCGAGTTGGCTGCACCGGAACGTGGGTTGGTTTTACAGAGTGCTGTGGCTACTCCCAGTCGTCGGAGTCTCCTTCTATCTTAATGTCAGCACCGAGTTCCTATATTCCCCTTTATGATAAGCTGCTCTGACATGGCACCACGTTCCATTCCTGCAGAGTTCATGGTGCAACATTATCGCCAAGCGCACATTTGTGTTGCAGCATGGGAACCGCGCACCACAGCAGCAACCTGTGACCTACACAGGAATGCTAACTATGCTCGCAACTTCGGCATACCGGACAGTCATGGTTCTCACATCTGTAATCGTATCTTTCGCGCTCGGTACAATTCCATACGGGGGTCCGTTGATAAGCTTTGCTTTCATGTGTTGGGTCGATGCGTGAGTCCCGCGTCAACATTTGTCCAGCCAGAATATGCAATCACTGACCACTTGCTCGTCTAGGTATTACTGTTTCGAGTGAGTTCCGTCCGGTTTCACAAAAAAAAAACATCTTCATTGACCGCATTGGGGCATAGGTTCATCTGGATCGCTCGCGGCCTATCACTTTCGAGTAGGGTGAGATACCTCGAAGAACGTTGGCCGTACTTTTTCGCGTTCGGGTTTCCTTCCGCGGCTATCTGCACGTGGGGAAGTGGCCTTGCAAATGCCGCCCTCTTTGCACTGCTGTTCCCTGTGGTGCGTGCCACGCTAATCTGGGCCGTCACCCCGCGATAGGTGACAACGTGCTGAGTTTTTCCGTTATAGTACATCATCATGGCTATGTACGCCCGGCCCGTTCCCCAGGATCCGTTCAACCCACACCTTTCTTCAGAGAAGCACGATGCACTGTGTTTCCCCTCGCCACTCATCCCAATTCGGCTGCCCATATTTGCTGCAGTAATATGGCTTAATGACTTGATTATCCGGATTCTCAGCGTCGGGGGAAGCGTTGGGGAACCCCGTCACAATAGAGCACCCACTATCTCGTCCGAGAGGGCTGAAGAGGGTGCAGGAATCCAACTTCATAGAACTCGGCCTGGGAAAAGTATGCCACAACAACAGGCCCTCAACCCAGCACGACCAGTCGAGCGAAAGGTTGTGCGGATTTCAGACCGGCGGAAGCGAGATTAGAGAATGATACTATCGATGGTCCTATAATCTCGGGTAAACCTCTTGGCTTAATTCTTCATGCGGATCTTAGGGTGTACCCCACAATCATTTGCTAACAATCATGCAATGCAGTCTTCCCATCTTTTCAAACCGCCGCTCCGTGAAGAGAATAGCTCGGACGTACAGACCTTGTAAGTTGGCCTCAACCAAATCCCGCCCACTCGATGGAATAATATGTGACGGCCTTCTTGTCGTCGTCCCACTCGCATAATAAATGAGCCTTCTTTGTGCCAGTTCCTAGCCGACCATGAGCAACGAGCTCCATTGGCCGGAGGGGGGCTGCAGGAGACTCGATTACGGACGCGACAAAGTGGGAGTGATATCGTAATGAGTCCCCTGAATGATAAAAGGATGTCGCAATAAAAACAAATTAGAATATCTCAGATAAAAGTGACTCGAGAGGACGAGAATAAGGCGATTCTCTCTCGACAACGACCGATATTAAGTCGGGCACGCTAGGGAGACGGCCGTCGCGGTTCCGGGGTGGCGGACAGATTTTTCAAAGAAATATGAGCGGGGGAAAAACATACCGGGATATACCAAGTATTCGCCACCAAATTTGATACCGCCTCCCAAGAAATAACCCTTTTCCCATAAATCACGAAAGACACCGCAGCGAGCACGTTGCATAGGCGTTTCGGGATAATCCCATATTCCAGCGTCGTGCGCGGCTGCGAGAGTGGTGAACGAATGTTCGGATAGGGCGTACCACTCGAATGTGGATGATGCCCCAGGCACGTGTACCGTGTATGGTGTGGTCGAATTCCGAGGTATGGTCACGTCAGATCTATGTGATCTTGTAGCCCGTGATGACTCGGGGTCAGGGATAGATTCAGTGGTGAGAGGCGCAGATAGACCCCCGTTGGATATACCCTGAGTCAATTCGAGAGGATTGACTTTACCTCGCGCCTTTCTCTCCTCGCGTTTCTTGCGTTTCAAAACGGCTTCCTCGGACATGGCGCGGTCTGGATCAAGGGCCGCCCTGACTTCGTGTTCCTCTGCCAAAGCGAGTTGTTCTTCGATCCCGCGGAGCCGTTCTGAATCCCATCCCTCCAGCTCTGCTGTGCTCGGATCGTGATGGGCATTCTGGTCGTCTACCAATATCGCAAGTCCTGTGATGAACGCGAGTGGGTCCAATCAGTCACGATCGGCTACGCCGGTAAGACGACCGTTCGACCTACCCTTGTCGACGAGGAGAACCACTTCCTCGGGCATTAACAAAAGCGGGACGCCCAAGAATACATTTTGCTGGGACAGATGCGGAAGAGTGCCGGTCAAGACGCCGCAGATGTGGTGGCGTGAACGCAATGTAGCGATGTCTGATGGGGACGTGATCAGGAAGGTTAGGATTGCGAGACGGTCTTCTCACCGTCGACGTCCCATACATAGGCTTTCTTATTCGACACGCACAGCGGTATCGGGCTACTCGAAGCCATGGATGGTCCCCGACAAGATATTTGGTTTGAATGAGATAGACGACGATCCCATCCGATTTCCGCTCCGACCGTGCCAACAAGCCCAATTGATGATTCTTCCAGCGACAAGACAATCCTTGTCATACGAGACCAGTCAAAGTGGAGCACTGCGCTGTTTCAGTAGTGCCGACTGAAATCACGCTGCATATCTCTCCGCGTGGCTGCCTCGTGGGATCCCGTTTCGAGTGTTAGATTATCTCTGATTATCTCCAGTTCGTGAGTAGAACGTATATATCAGACGTTAATCCATCCCCCAAGTCCCCCCCCCCCCACGCCGTTTCAGACAGTAAGCGGGTTCAGTGACATCTGGTTCCGCTGCGGTAGTCTTTCTGACGGTCTCGTCACAACGGATAAGCATAGATATGGTAGCTTATACCCAAGACGTCATCTTGCTCCTGGGAGACTCCCTCACCCAGGGAGGGTGGGAGTGGTCTGGATTTGCCCAACGGTTGGCGTGTATGTTCACTGTAGTCTATACGTCGACCAACCGCTGAAGACCCACCTAGCTGCCTATGTCCGCAAGTTGGATGTGATCAATCGAGGCCTCAGCGGGTATCAGACTGACTGGGCTATTCCAGTCTTTGAGCAGGTAATTCGTAGACATCGCGCATGCGATCGTCTTGATACGGAGTCCGTATAGATCCTTGCGAAACAGCACGAGAAGCATCAGGTGCCGAAGGTGCAGCTGTTGACCATCTGGTTCGGCGCCAACGATGCTGCGCCGCTTCCGAGTCCGCAACATGTCCCGCGAGACCGTTACAAAACCAACTTGGCCCACCTCGTGGACATGGTCAAATCCCCGACGTCGGCGTACTATTCGCCTGATACCCGGATCGTTTTGATAACGCCACCACCGGTGAACACATACCAGTGGACCGGACGCATTTTTGGGGAGACAAAACTGTATGCGGAGGCTGTGAAGGAAGTTGGGGCACAGACGCGTGTGCCTGTGGCGGATGTGTGGACGGAGATCTGGGAGGCTGCCGGACGCGATGAACGGGCTTGCGAGCAGTTTCTTCGCGACGGCCTGCACTTGAATGCTGCGGGATATGAGGTAGGGTGGAAGAGTGCGCGCGTCACACTGGCCAGAGACTGAGTGGCGTTGCAGATTATCTTCAACTCGGTCATGAAGATTATTGAAGAGAAATACCCAGAAATTCATCACGAGAACATGCAGACCGTGTTCATTCCGTATGTGATGTCCATCATCCACCCGATTCACCAGCTAATGGCTCGGAAGGTGGTCTGAAGTGAATGTGGAGGACCCGCGCCCCTCGCTGGCCAAGAGACGTGCAATCATGTAAACTGTACCGTACTTAAATTATTCCGGAGATGCTATGACAACGGAGCTATTGTTCTCGAGCCGAATAAGCACGTGACGAAAGTCAACTTGAACCAAAGACAGGCCAAAACAAAGGTCCCTTTGAGCGCTGAGGGCAAACTGGACGGCGTAGTGACATTGCGATATTCGCATTTTTTGGTCTAGGGCTGCTCATTTGCTCTCTGGTGAGTGGTGTCGCCGTCGAGGACACCCAGCAAGTTTTCGAGGTGCGTCACTTCACTTATTATGGCAAGGCGACAACTCGGGACCCACAATAGTCTACATTCAGGCTTTCCTTATTACCTTCCGTTCCGTGTTCGAATTTCCGTGAGAGACTACAGTTCGCTAGCAAACTCACCACTTTCTTGCTGACCTTCACATATCAAGGCGCGGCCTTCTCCGCCGACTCATTCATTACGTCCAAGGTAATCCTCTCTTTCTCTCTTCCTCACATATCCTTTTCGTCAAAGGAGTGCATAAGCGAACCACGAGGCAAATGTCTGTGCTCTACCAACTTGGCGAACAATGGTCTTTCACCCTTAGTTCCACAAGTCCACACCTTTCCCGGCCTCACAATACTGATCACCCCTTTGATTTCTCTCCGACAGCCTGTTCTGGTCGTGATCAAAGCGCTTTCGGACCATATTTCGGTTGGTATTTATTCCATGCGTGTTCAACTTCATCCCCCAAAGTATCAGTCACTGACTGTATTACTTCCTCCGGGCACTCTGCGTCCAACTTTAACTCTACCGCTGCATCATTGCACGACCCGCAAATTTATTCACTCAATTATTCCAATTTTATCGTCCAACGTGTATAACCTTCTCATTGTATTCCTCACCTTCATGGCCCGTCTTGCAGATCGCCATTCGAACAAGAGGCTCAAGAGAGATCACGAATACCCCTTGGCACCTCAAGTCATGAATTTCTTCTCTACCATCTCATCAGCCTCTTCCCAGTATCTCAATGTTC
>JBBPSL010000013.1:51182-64218 GCA_038093555.1 Butyriboletus appendiculatus
AACGTGACGCACTTTTTACTTCGACACAACTTCTCAAATAGGTCGAGTGTCTGGGTATAATTGCTAATGAGCACGATCTTGTCATTGGTGGTCGTTTTGATCTGATGAAGGAACCTGTGGGATGGTGAATGCAATCAGAGGCGCGTCACTAAGGTTTAAACATGGGGCACAAAAAATCAATCACCTTTCCAAGACGACGAACTTGCCTCCCCATTCACACCTTACACTTCTGTCCTGGTTCCTTCCTCCATGTCTACCACCACTGCCGCTTCCACCCCTTGAAGCTCCTACAAACCCCTCAGGAATGAGTGCTTCCGAGCCTCTGAGATCGTCGGGCAGGTTGAGTAATTCAGGGTGATTACATAGTTTCTTCAAGATATTGATGGCTTTCAGAGGTTGCGATTCAGCACCACGTAGCAGAGCCTTGATCTCTGGGGATGAAATGAAGAGGCGGTATAGGGACAACTGAAAGGAAGACAGTTTGCAAAACACGACGTGTTCGTACTTGACGGGCACTAAGCGAGTTCGCATGTCAGTGTTATATTCGCTGGATTCCAATGGTAAGGAAGGGTACAGACGATACTTCGACAATAGATCATTGGTACGCCGGATGATGAATTTCGTCACGAGTCCACCGAGCTCCTTGAGCTTCCTTTCAGATTCGGCTTGCACCTCGTTCGATGAACTCGCATCGCGGCCTCGAATAATAGCGTTCTCGAAGTTTTTCCTGAAATTCTCGCGCGTACCTAGGAAATTGGGGTTGGCGAAATTAAGAAGCGAGAAGTATTCTGAGAGATCATTCTAAATGCCAAGACATAGGAATTGGGACATCAGTACTGGAGAGTAAGACGCATATATGCGCCAGGAACCGGGACAAACTGTATACCTGGATGGGCGTGCCTGTTAATATAACGCGCCGTTTGACATCGAGCGCATTGAGGGACTGGAACGTAAGGGAGTCTGCGTCAAGGAAATGTGGATAGTGAGCAGCAGCTCTCTTGATAAGGGCGCCAGGCAGATTAAGGAGCACAGACCAGAATTCTTGAGTCTGTGTCCCTCGTCGCACAACAGCAGACCAATATTACAATTGGCAAGGTGAGCTGATAACGTCCGAAGAGTTTCGTACGACACGATCATCACTACATTGTGGTCGAATAACGTGTTCATAAGTAGTGAATGCATCAGGGGACAAGAACAAACCTGGTTGTGTAACGTTGCGACCTCTAGCCTCTACCCATCTTCCGACTTTCTCCAGCAATTCAGCTTTTCCGCCTTTGCCGTCGACTGCCAGCGCGGAAATTGCGTCCGGTCCCAACCACTTCACTAAGGCACTATTGGCAATACTGCTGGACAAACACAAAGGAGACAACATGCCTAGTTCATTGGCCCAGTTCTTGACTAAGCTGGACGGGCACGCTATAATGCACTTCTCGATGGACGGTTTTCCAGCGTGCGGAGACTGTTTAACTAGAGTCCAAAGAAGAGCGATGCACTGAAGCGTCTTTCCGAGCCCCATCTCATCTGCCATGATGCAGCCGTATTGATTGTCGACCATCATTCCTGTTGTGCATTTATACAGAAACTACGAACCCATACATGAGCGTCAACGAGGGATAAACCATTTATAATCACCTTCACACCCTCAATTTGATGTGGACGAAGGACTTTGGAAAGACGAGGATCGATGACAACTGGTACTTTAGGGATAGTCTCTTTCTTGTCTTTGCCTTCACCCAAGAGAGCGCGTAGACTTTTGTGTGGATTGTACATCCCGGCGGTCTTTTCCTGTGCCTCCTTGACTGCGCGTTCCTTGGCTTCCTCCTTCTCCCTCGCCTTCTTTTCCTCGTCAGTCTCTCGGTCATCTATAGTCGGATCATATAACACAATGGCATGATCCTCCATCGGGTCATGTAATGGCCGGGGAAAAATCTTCGCTTGGGGTCGTATACCGAGGGACGCACCGGTTGGGACGAGGGGTACAACCTGCCCACTCTTGTTGATCATGGTCGGCATCGAGAACCTGCGTACTGTCATCTCGAAAGGTTTTGGTTTGTACACTGGGAATGTCTTGATGGCGGCTTTGAGTTCTTCCTCGTTGAATGTGCCATCCCTGTCCCTGTCCTTTTTCTTTTTCTTCTTCCGCGCATCGTCTGAGTCAGAGTCATTCTCGTCTCTTTGAGATTCTTTGTACGAGACGCGCTTGCGTTTGCGAGCTGGCTGCACGCGTTCTGTGGATACCAAGACTGTGGGTGGTTTGAATGGCTTGTAGACGCGAGTGCTTTCTTGGAGACGATCTACGACGCGTCCATCCGTCGTCGTCGGCGTCCGCTTGAGCATAAACATGACGGAAGGAGAAGTGAGAGACGCGCCAGTGGCTCAGCCACAACGCGTTGACTCACAAACGCGTAAAATCAACACGTGATCATAATCAGGGAGCAGTTTTATCGCAGTTAGTGTGTAGTCATTGTCCGCCTCGCTGAAGAATAGAGACGAAGTTATCCCTCAGCAAGTACATTCTTTTATTCTTGTGTGAGTGGAAAACTCCGTCTGGACTCCAATTAATTGTTGAACGCCACTATCAGATGCGGCAAATCTCTGCCAGAGGATAATCAAAGCTTGGCACTGCTCTCAAGAGTGATGGCGGAGCGCATGTGGCAGCCATCTCCTTCACCAGTGGACTCGTATAGCGATGCTTCGGACGGGAACGAGGACGACAAATGGCCGGTCAAGGCCGTTGTCGGCGAAGAGATACGCCTCGATGGCACTTCAAGGTATAGTACACTGCAATATGATTGGTATTGGCTATCTCAGCGCTCATCCACAGATACGAAGTATGTCCTGATATATCGTCTACCTCGCGCCCATCCTGCTTACCTTTCTGCTTCACGATATGTAGGTCAGGTGGGACAATTGGCACCGTCGGGATGGTTCAAATACCACCTGGGTAACGGAAAAGTTTGATGGGTTTTCACTCATAAGGCGATGGCAACGAGCACAGGAACGCGGTCGCAACTCCATTGCAGACAGCTCTCTCGACATGAAAGTCCCGTGGCCGGATGACGCCGTTCACAAACGTCTCACTGATCACCGCAGCCAGGCGTACGACGAGAAATTAAGGAGGCGCCAAGCAGCTCCGGTGTCGGCCGTTGATTGGGACGCGGAGATAGACAAGGCTTATGGGAGGCTGCAAGAACCGGAGAGAGGGAAAGCAAACTCGAAACTTCGAGTGAGGCGAGCTAACCCGGCACCCGCTTCAGGGTCCCCAGCAGGTGTAACCGCTCTTTCGACACCCTTGCGTTGGAGCAAAAGATCATCCCCGGCATTGACTGTTTCATCGCATGATCAGTCCATCTCTTCTGGACCCCCACCTAAACGAGGCCGCGTCGGTCGACCACGGATTGATAGCACCCCGACCTCCTCCCCCAGATCAGCTATGCCGACACCTTCGACATTTTCGCGCAAAGGAAGGATGGTATTGACCCCCAGTTCAGCTGGGTCCTCCAGGGAGCTCGAAATTGCACAGAGTACACTCCCGTCTGTCATCATCTCTCCGCCGACCTTGTAAGCACATCCCTCGCGCATGTCGCGTTTGGCCTGACCGTATGTGCTAGACGAGGGCGTATCTCGTCAGCATGGAATAAAGCTGCAAAAGAAGTGAGGGCTGCGACGGTTCGCATATCCCCCGATATCTCTGATGAGAGCGTCCCGCGTAACCTCCGGAAATTTAAATACATGGAGAAAGGCTATGCTTTCTGGTATGTTTACCTCCTCGAAGAGTGATGTGTTCACCTCTATTATGTAGCGACAATGGATTGCAAGACATTTTTAATCCATCCCGCGGCGTCTTCACGACGTGTGATTGTATGACCTGTTCAGATGCTTCGGACTGTCCTTGCCGGGACCTGTCCAAAGTTTATGACGTGGGAGGTACAAATAATTTCACTGCCTATTTCAAGGTGAGTTCATCGTGAGTTTCCCTAAGATTACAGTTGAGAGAATGGTGCAGGGTATGTTCACCTTTGAAATTCCACGAGGTATAGAGGTCATCGAATGTAACAAGGTTTGGCCCAACGAGTCCGCACTTGTTTTCACTCAATGTTTTAACGACACCTAGTACTGCGGATGCGGTTACGATTGCGGAAATCGCGTCGCCCAACATCCTCGCAACATCGGCATTGAAATTTTTGACACGGAGCGATGTGGGTGGGGCGTGCGTGCTCTCGACGACATTCCCAAGGGAAAGGTTCTTGGCACATACACAGGGTAATACAGCACATTGGCGCGTTGAACCGTCGCTAACACAGCTCTTCGCCATCGCAGAAGGATGATGTAAGTATATCATGTGGCCACATAAACTTGGGCTTAGTCTGAACGAAAACCAGCCGGAGGGATGAAGTAGATAAGCTACCTGAGGAACATCAAGGGTACTTATTCGACCTCGATAGCACCGAGGTCAGAGACTCGGAGAACTTGGGGGGAAGATACTCTGTGGACTCTTACGAGTGTGGTAAGTATTTGATGATCATAATGGTTGCCTGCATGAATTGACAGTTATTGGAGGTAACTGGACGCGATTCGTAAAGTAGGTGAATGACTTGCACAACGACGTGTTGTGCTGAATTGTCCCCGATAGCCACTCATGCGGTCCAAACATGGAGGTTTACTGTGTAGTGTACGACACAATCCCATATGTAAGCCCATGCTTTACGATATGTTGCGATTCAATGACATTTGGTCACAGGTGAATATGCCATATGTAGCATTCGTAGCATCCACGGATATCCAGACGGGCACGGAACTGACGATTGACTATAATCCGTACGCGGAACAGGACAAGAAGGGGAAGCGGACGGCGAAAGGAGGAGAATGTATGTGCGATTCGGAAGCGTGTCGAGGATGGTTTAAAACGTGAGGACTGTTCGTGTGAGTACACACGAGCAGGGAATATTTCCACTGGTGCATGCGTACTATCTTGGAGAACTGCACGAAAATATCCAGTAGATCGTTATCAACAAGCGCCCGGCGGCGCGGATGAGAGCCGAAAGTGGCAGACCAGACAACCCGCGTTTTGGCTGAGCTGCTCACATCTCAAGTAAACGTGCACAGTCGCCACGTTGAACTGGAACAACCGCGTAAACATACCCTGCCCCGATATCTTCTCGTGCTGTCCAGCTTGGCTCACTCTCAAACACACCCTACAATGTTTCTCGCCAAGTCCTTCAGTGAGCTCCTCGGTTTCGTTTCGATAGGCTGTTGGCTGGGTGCACAGTTCCCGTAAGTGCACGATTGCGCCATAAATCTCCCTGAAAACGTTATCTGACGTCCTCGCGTGGTCCGCAAGACAAATTCTGGAGAACATAAAGCAGCAATCTTGCGAAAGTCTTGCACTCCCCTTCTTGTTCAACTGGATGCTCGGTGCGCCACAATTGCGCCATCTTGCTGCTGACAGTTCTGTACCGAGGATTAACGTCTCCTCGCAGGCGACGCTTCCAACTTGATTGGGTGCCTTCTCACACACCAGTTGCCGTTCCAGGTGAGCTTCGTCCATTTCAAATCTCATCATTGGTTGTGATTATTCGAATAGACGTATCTTGCGACGTATTTCTGCTGCGTAGACTGCTGCCTGCTCTATCAGTTCTTTTACTACGGTGGCAACCCTAAAACTCCTCCCATCACCTACCCGCGTACGCGTTCCCGCACTGCCTCCTCCGCTCAGCGACTACCCATCGATGCATCGCAATACCGCACCGTGTCTACTACAGTAGGCAATATCGCCGCAGCAACCGCGTTCGTCGCCTATCCAGACACCCATCCAGAATACCGTCATCCGAGGAGACTCGATGGGGACCTTTTGAATGAGCAATCCATTATCCAACACCCGTCCGAAGTACCTCAGAATGAAGTAAGCGACGCTGTGCTCTCTGCACTTTCGGAAAGTTTTCATTCCGAGAGTGGGCGAAAGAAGAGAGTGTCGTGGAGCCAGGAGAGGCCCGAGCATCCGACTGGCGGGTCTTCGAGACGACGTATGTCACCTGTGGTGCCGACGACGCTCCATCATAAATCTGCGTCTGCAGCTGCACTACTCGCGAGAGGGAGGTCGCCGCGACGCGAAGAAGAAACAGAAGATCTACCCGAGGAGCAAGTGGTCGAAACAGAGAGGAGGAATGCTTCAAGAGCTAGTCGGAGGAGCGCAGGGATGGTTCTGCTCGGTATGGGTGTGATCTTTGGCATTGGAAGATATACAGGCGGTGCACAACCAATGGTTGGAAGAGGGTTGAAGACTGGGTCGGTACAAGTACCGACCTCCAGCCCGGATCTCTCACTGGCAATAGGATTGCCTGTTGCGGAAAATCCACCTAACCACCTTATAGACTCGCCTCCTTCCTATGTTGACGTGGAGCTACCCTCAATTCCGAGTGACGCTGGGTTCAGCCAGCAACGACGACCCGACGAAGACACGTCTTACGACCGCGTGGTGGGACGTATATTTGCTTGGCTATGTACCACTCTTTACCTGACATCTCGACTGCCGCAAATTTGGAAGAATGTGAGTCGTGTATTCGTTGCAACGTCACTCGCCATAACATTATGCCCCTAGTACATCAGGAAGTCGGTTGAGGTACAGCAAACCATTTCTCGATCCAGGATGACTGATTCTGATCCACGTCATGGCAGGGCCTCTCGATCTATCTTTTCATCTTCGCGTTTCTCGGCAACTTCTTCTATGTGCTGTCGATCCTCACGTCTCCCCCAGCCCGTCTCCCACCACCAGCATCAACCGAATTCTATCGCGAGAGCCTTCCGTGCGTTATCCCCATTCGAGCTAATCGCTTCTCTTGCTCACACTTTTTCTACTTTTGGGTAGGTATCTCCTTGGCAGCGGTGGGACCTTCATTTTCGACATCACCATCGTGTCACAGTCTATCATCTACAAAGGCAGGCCTCCCCGAAGGGGCTATATTCGCAGTCGAGGAAACTCACTTGTACGGAGTGCGGCGCTTGCAGAAGAGACAGCTGGGTTGCTACGGGGAGATACCCTTGCGACGACACGTGCCCATTCCGAGTGGGCACACGCGGAGAGCATTACCGTGTCACGCTCGCGGAGCCGGGGTTGAAGCAGGCGAGCGGCTATCCGTCGTTCTCAGGGTATTGCTGTATATAGTGGACTCGATAGAATCAACTAAGTATATTTTTGTGTTATACCGCTACAACTGAAACGGAGACGCTAAATGTGAGCACGTGCCACCGTGTACATGAGCCCCTCTACGACTTGTTTTGTCCCATCCTCGTCCAGGCCACTGAATAGACGATGCCCACTGCGACCGGCAAAGGGAGACAACCTAACGATGGAAGCACCGAGCCCGTGAGCAACCAAACTCTCGCTGAGCCACGCCCAGACCATCTAGTACGGGCTTCCGTGTCTCCTCTTCAGACTCCGGTTGATCACCCCCGCGCAGCGTAACCTCGTCTTCAACTACCTATGTCACAACTGTTACCTCAAGACTGCAGAGGCGTTTGCGAAAGACAGCGTTGTTCGACACCTCGACAAGGACGGCGACGAGATCCCTGACCAAACAATTGCGCGTGTGGGAGATGGACTGGGTACCATCAACTCCCATGGATCGTCGACAGACCTGAGCGACGAGGTGGTTAGAAACATTCTCCTACGACAACGTACGTCGCCCGACTCGAAAGTAATAATCGTTCTCGAATAACATTGCACATCCTTTATAAAAGGCATCCAATTCGAGATCCTCTCGGGAGACGTCGTGGAGGCGACCGCCCTCTTGAACCGACATTTCCCCAGAGTTCTCGCAGAGGACGATAGCGATAATGAGATGGAGGTAACCGACGAGAACGTGAACCCGTCGCGGCTCGAGTATATCGGAGAAACTGTGAACCCGACCCATCTCTCACTCAACCTCCGCATCCTGGCATTCATCGAGGCATGTCGTACGGTCCCCCTTGTGTACACCCCACCGAGCCGGGGAGCTGGGAGTCGTATCTCCCTGGACTCGGACGTTGCGATGGTCGAGGCCTCTCCCATAATGCGCGACCCGAAGGACGAAGAAAACCATCAGGAAGAACTGTTGGTTTTTGCACAGAAGCTATCTGTGACCGTCAACGCCCTTGGCAAATCGGACGATCGCGCAATTTATAGCAAAGAACTTTCGATCGTCGGAGGGCTCCTTGCATACACTGTTCCAGAGAACAGTCCGATGGCAAAATATCTACACCAAGAAAGACGCGATAGAGTTGCGGAGCAGATAAACAGTGCAATCCTATGTGTGTCGTTATACCCGTTGTCCATGCTCTTTGAACAGCTGACTTTGGCAGATCACACCAATATGCCGTCGGTCTCGTATCTAGAACTCGCAGTTCGATATACGCATTGTTTATGGGCTACATTACATGAACTACGGGTCAAAGTCCCTGCCACTCACCGACTGGGTGGAGTTTCTCTTCCCATCGGCACGGGTTCGCAGAGTACCGGCGAATCCGAAAAAGAGAGCTTTCACGACGTAAGCTTTGCCTGTGTGCCTTTGTAGAAATTTGATTCTGACGTGGGCTAATGATAGGCTCGACCTTTCGACTTGCAGCTCTTCTTGAACAAAAGGACATGATTTCGTCTCACTGTCTTTGCTTTCCTGGCACATTGGCCCTCGTCACTTTACAATCATTCGTTTTCCTATCACATAGCCGTTCAACATTAGCATCGTCCAAATCGTGCGTTTTTTGTATCCGGATATAGTGTTACACTACTCATAGTTTAAAAGCAAACAAGCCAATTTCATGCCTTGCAGATTGTTCGTGGTTCTGTCTGAGAGGATGGCGTTGTGCATCGCGAAATTCATTACAGAAAGTTGCAATATATCAAAGCCTCGAACTGTCGTACCGCCATTAATCACGTACCCCATTCTATTGAATAACTCTGACGTCCTCCCATCGCCCTCTATTTAGCTCCAGCAGTAGCGTCGGAGTTACCAGACACGCTCTCAGTCCAATCACCTCCAATCTTCGCAGCTTGGTCCATCCCACCTCTGCCAGCATCGGTCTCCCCCCATCTACGGCTTCGGAAGAGTACAACCACGTATTATAGGACAAGTCCAGGAGGACGAGCAGCGGACAGATGGTCGGTAATCGTTGCAGCGGGATTCGATGGGGTATATTAACGAGCACGAGATGCGTGATCGTCGGCGGGAACGCGAGCACAGTGGCAGCGCTCAGGGGGCTCGAGAGAACGGCGAGGGAACGCAGCACAAGAGGCTCGTTGTCTTGGGTCTGCACGGCGTCCCACGATCCATCGGGTTCGTTGTGTCTGTGTTCCAGCGCGTCGGCATCGTCGTCGTGGTAGACGTCGGTGGTAGGGTCGTTCTTTCGGAAGACGCTCCCACGCAGGGTATTGTGCGGTCCGACGACGATAAGTTCCGTGTCGACGTGAGAGGTGCCTTTACGGAGTGCGTCGAACTCGATCTGAGATAATGGCGCTTGGATCGCTGTGTAGCGAACAAGTGCACGGCGGAGGTGAAGTGGGATGTAAGGCACGACTTGGGCGAGGTCTGTACCTGGGCAGGTAGCTCGGATGAGCTGGAGACAGAGAAGCGTCAACTGTGGGATTGGGCTAGGGTTGGGGCAGACCGGGCGGGAACGCGCACTCTCTGGTGCAGAGGAAGCGGGTGTAACGTCAGCAGAGAACAAGAGCGAGAGTGCGCGATCCCGCCATGCCGGGGTGTCGGTAACGACATCGACGTCGCTCTTGACGTTGGTGGGCAAGGGAGTTGATGTCGCAGGTGAGCGCCAGCTCCTGGGAAGGCTGGGTCCAGGAACCCAGGAAGGACTAGTTGCTGGCACGGATGAGGGGTAGATGAGGTTGATAGGCAACGTCGGTTGGTTGTGGGCATGAGACGAGAGTGAGCTGCTAGGTGCAGGCTTGCCCAGTACGTTCCGTGCGTGTCTGAAGTGCTCGCCTCTGTGGATGGGCGACTCTGTGAGATATATGTTGAGACAGTGAAGAACACCAACCTCAGATTCTGTAGGATGTTATTGACCTGTCGCGCTGGGACATCGCCCTGACCTGGGACTGTCTTCTGCGGACCCATGGACACCAGGAGCCTTGGCAGCTCGGTGGTCAATCGTTAGCATCTGTCAACGAGTCAGTCTACAAGGTAATGGCCAATGTTAGTTTAAACTCAAGCGTGGGTAGTTCACGCGTTGCTTGACAAAAGTCAGAATGAAAGAGTTCATATACATACTCGGTTTTGACATAAGGTGCATACATGGCGAAACAGATGCAGGTTGGTGTGAATTCGTGCCAGGCATACCCTCATACAAAGCAACATCCTCCAACTACACGGCGTGGCTCCCCAGTGCCCACTCCCCAACAACGCAAATCGTCACAGTGCAACAGGGTGGCACGCTTAGTTCATTTGCCGGATGAGCTTGTTGATGTTGGACTCCCGATCACCAAAGTCACCACCCTGGACGAAGTGCTTGAATTTCCGCGTCCTCCACCCACCAGTGGGGTTCGAGAGCTTGAAAGGCCAAAGGAAGTTGGATGCCTGCCATAGAACGATATGAGAAAAAGTCAATTTCAGCAGTCAATGTACTCACCTGTTTGAAGTTTGGTCCAGCAGTGGCAATTTCGTGGACAAGGTCTTCGATGCAGAGGATGTCGTACTTGCCAAGCTTGTCCTCGATTATAGCGTTGTTGGTAAGGGGGATGCGTTGCTTGTCGACTTTACCGTATCCACGCTTGTAGATCAATTCTCGGATTGATTTGAGGTTGGGCTCGCTAAAGTTTCCGTCAACAAAAATAACACGATAGCATCGAAATAAAGCCAACCCATATGCAACGTAAGGCTCGATCAACCGCAGCATCTGCTGCGTTGCCTTGGTCACCTTGACGAGTACGCCATTATTGATTTGGAGGAGACGAAGTAGTTGAAGGATCTTGCGGGGTTTTGGCGCAATTTCGTTGATACCACGGATACGGATGACAAAGTAAATTTTGGGTTCGGCAGGGACGTAGAAGTCGCCAGATGCGCGTGCTACTCTCTTTAGCCGGATCTCCTCCCGCTCCTTTGCGAGGTACTCCTTCACGTAAGACTCGGCCCGCTTGAAGATGACCTTGCGCTTTGCGTGTGCCGCCTGTGTGAAGTGTTAGGTTGATGGTATACATGTACAGTTGGGAAGCCAAGGTGGAGATATCAGTCCCGAAAGATGGTTAATTTAAGGCAGCACCGTAGAATAAACCACTAGCCACGATTGATTGTCGATGTACATCATGAAAAGAGGAAAAGGCCAATGTTTCCAAGGAAGCTTGGACGCACCTTCCGTGCAGCGGCAGCAGCAACGAGGCGCTCTTCCCGAGCCTTTTCATTTTGCTTGCGCTTTTTGAGAAGGGTCTCCGGAACTTCGATGTCCTGCGATGGATATGGGGGTCAGATCACGTCGGTTGAGGGTCAGATTTTCACTGACCGTGACCGAAGGGACGCTTGGATCAAGTTATCAATCTAACGCGGTCGTTACAGAATTTTGGTACTCACGTTGTCGAGGGAGCCATGGAGAGTCTTGAAGGATGGGTTGGTTGGTATAGTATGGAAACACTCGCACAGACGCGGTGGCTGACAACTATATAGTCATTACCTCATTGTTTCCCACCGTCGGCTCGCCGACCGCTTCTTGGGCTTCGTTCCCATTTTGGAAATCATGAACGGCACCGCCGAGAGGGAGTACTGACAGCGCTGGCGTTGTCTCTGCTCTAAGTGCGTTATGCTTTCTTCCATGTTCTGATGATCAGGCTTCTACCCCCCACATGATCTCTCAGCGTTTAGCCTACACAGGAAATATTCGCAGGGCACGCGCTCATCGATCATGTCGATGCTGTGTAAATTTGTCAAGGAATCGGCTTTTGACCCTGGCGGGCGGTCTTTCTTAATATACAGTCAGGGTGTCGAACCCTACCTTGGTTCGCTTCTTCCCATCCACTATGGCACGTAGAAACCAGCATTGGCCGTCACTCGCAATCCTCGCCACTGGTTTCCTTTCTGTGGGTCCTACAGGGATTCTTGCTCAAACCACGAATGCTACCTGTCAATCCTCCTTCAATTGGGTACGCCGCTCTACCTCATTCCGGGCGCTTCACTCTCAAAGTGTCTTCGATGACTAGATGGATAATACCTTGGGCCAGAGCCCTTGTCTTATTTCAGCATATCTACAAGCCGTGTGCAATGAAGGCCGTACGTTCCTTTCCTATGAAGTCATACTCCTTCAACTCTCTAATGTTCAACAAGAATTTACCGTCGACGCTCTCCCATCCAACTCTCACTATGTTGGGCCCTCTGCGGATACAGTAAACGAATGTCAATGTAGCTCTGTCTCGTACAACACCATAAGTGCTTGTGGTCTCTGCCAGGCCTCTACAATTATCACGTAATGTGAACTCCTGGGAACGCCTCTTGCACACTCTTATCTTTCATCATTAGTTGGTCCGCGTGGAACACCAATTGCTCGGTTATTTATCCGGGAGTGTATGTTCTCACAATCTGTGCAGTCCGCATGAAGCTAACCATTCCAACAGCTTCCCGCTGGGCATTCCTACAGGTACAGCGGTACCAGAATGGGCGTTTCAAGACGTGACGGTATGTACCCCTTGCATTGTACATCTGCTGGCGCCGTGCTGAGGGTTCTTTTCTAGGTAAGCAATTTGTTCAACGCAACGCTTGCTCAGTCTGTTGGCGGTAAGTTGCCATTTATATAGCCGCTGCATGTAGCACTCATCGTTCAGATGCTCCCGAGTCGACTGCAACTAGCGTCCAATCCACCGGTTCTGTCGCGGCAACGTCAGCTGTGTCAGCATCTCTTACTGGGTCACCTTCAACTTCAAGCCCAACGTCTTCGAGTAGCAAATCCGACACCGGTGCGATAGCCGGAGGTGTTGTTGGTGGTGTCGTCGGAGTTGCACTGATCGCTGGAGTTGCTGTCTTCTTCGTCATGAGGAAGAAGCGTTCCCAAAACCCGCCATCGGCAGAGTTTG
>JBBPSL010000013.1:64315-95271 GCA_038093555.1 Butyriboletus appendiculatus
AGTGCGTATCGCGGAGTCCGAGTACTAGTATTGAGTCAAGCTGATACAATGTCAACACACATTACATCGCTACGGAAAATCTCGTCGAGTTGTATATATATATACCAGCCGTTCGGGTTGATCTTGTCGGTGCACCAGGTGACCGACGGCACCCACGGAAGAGCTAGGATGATCGGCCAAAGGGTGCACCGTGCAGTCTTTTCTGAGGCACCAATCGATCGGATTGCCAGAGACGTAGGACAATCGAGCATATAGTAGACCAACGCCTGGAAGTTGTTAAAAGATGAAGAAACACGTCGCACGGTAGATTGAAAAAAGAAAAGGTTGGCTTTAGGGCGGGCTCCATGTGACTTTGCTTAGATATCGAGATATCATGGCATTTCGTACACGATAAGAATATCTTCGCTACTGTTACTCGCGGCAAGGGCGGAACACTCAGATAATATTCATAAATCGCATTGCGCGAGGGTCACGAGCAGCTGCGGATGACTTCGTATCTCACCCTCTTAGTCAACCGCGTCGGGTGCTCATATATTTAAACCGGCGTGTGCATGCGGGATGGTCACATCGCCGATCCGTTATCTCGTCCCCACTATGCCCGTCTCTACATTGGCTTTGAACGATGGCACCCGGACACCTTGGATAGCCTTCGGGACAGGAACTGCGTTTTTCAACAAGGATGCTGCAAAAGCGGTCACCGTCGCCATTCAGAACGGGTTCACACACCTCGATGGAGCACAGGTTTACGGGAACGAGACCACACTTGGGGAAGGCATCGTTGCATCGGGCGTGCCACGATCAGAATTGTACATCACAACGAAACTTGGAACCTTGGGACCGGGAGAAACTCCAAAAAGTTTGCTGGAGGAATCCTTGAAGAAGCTCGGAGTGGCGTACGTAGATCTGTACTTGGTTCACCAAGCAAACCAGCATGTGGGCAAGCTGAAGCAAGTCTGGAAAGGCATGGAGGAAGCCAAGAACGCGGGCCTGACCAAGTCTATTGGTGTCTCCAACTTTACAGCAGATCACCTCAAAGATATCCTTGAAGTAGCCACTATCCCCCCGGCTGTAAACCAGGTAGGGATACTCCACTCCACTTGGGGATGCGCTTCAGTTCATCACTGGACTTGGAACAGGTTGAGGCCCACCCATATGTATGGGAAGCTCTCGGGCCCAACCTCGCAATTCACGAACAATATGGCATCATAACTTCCTCCTACGGAGGTCTGTCGCCCCTTTTCCGCGCCAAAGGTGGTCCTCTTGACCCAGTCATCGAACAAATCCGCGTACGCCTGGAAACCACTCGAGGAGCCCCTGTGTCCGATGGTCAGGTGCTCAACAAGTGGCTGCAGCAGAAGAACGTGCTTGTTGTGACGTGAGTTGATTCTGTTTCAATTTCGCCTGTGGTACCGGGCTGAGCGGTCTCTGTTAGCACATCATCCAAAGCCGAACGTATCAGGGAATACATCGACACTGAGAACGTACCCGAGCTGACTCCACAAGAGGTCGAGCTCATAGACACTACCGGAGCGAAATTGCACAAGAGATTCTTCGTACGTCCTTCTGCGTATAATGTTTTTCGTCATTGATCCCCGGTAGTAAAGCCCGGCAACTGGCCACCCGAATGACTTGAAGAACGAAGAGTGAGAAGCAGTCTATGATGGCGATTAGTCGGTGTATAGATATCATTGTAAAGTACTTCTGGTTGGCGGGGGATAGAATGGTGTTATACAAGGAAACATGAATGCATGAGCGATGTTGAGGGAACGTCTGGGTTAAGTGGAACCAACAGTCTTGCCGGGCAGTCAAGTAATTCCCCTTTCCCGTGATTGCCTGTCTGGCATTCCTCAAGGCCTCACTGGTCATCGATGGCACATACCTGATCTATGTGACCCAAGCAGAAGACGAGGAGACAAAGTCCGACATGCCAATAGACGGGGCCTGTCCCATTTTCCAGCGGACTTGTCCCGAGACAAGATCCAAGAATCTTAGCTAAGCACCTGCCAGTGATCGACCCAGCTGATTCACTTTGTCACGTAGGCTTTCTTCAAGTTCATGATATCCGCACATTTCTGCAAGCTTTACGCTTTCGTTCTTCCACCCTGAGACTAAGCAGCAATGTAAGTACTAAATTGTTCTCCGTATCCACGCCTCTGCTGGGCGGGTAGAGCAATGCTACTCGTAGCGAGAAAGTTTTCGGTCATACAATACATATGATAACCTCGTAGGTCCTCTGCTCGACAGTCCATCTAATCACGCAACATCCGGGTTGATCATGAGAATCGAAACTTGAAGTCTTGCCATTAGCTGCGAACTCGTTTGGGAGGACGCCGAGCAACTATGACGGATCAACCGTGGCATGTCTCGAGAGTTCGTCGGAAGACTTCAAGTTCCAACCCTACGAGTAGCCATGTCGACTCCAAAGGAGGTTTGTCCTTTTTGCGATGCCGCCCCGCATAGTCACTATTCTAACGTTCCTCGCTTGCCATCGTTGCCAGTACATAGTACCAGATCCATACGACCTGAGCGAGGAAATAGGCAATGCTGGGTCGAATATTCCCGGGCCAATAGACGGAGACGTGACAGCATTTGGTTCTCGGCGTGGCGTGTGCAAGAGACAAGCTGATGCGCTTGGAGGTTAAATTTCCAGACAACCCAGGACCATTCTCATGTTGTTCACCTACTCTCCTTATCCAAGTGCATTGAAGTCTCAGCCTCGCTCAGCCTCAAGGACTGTCGTCGTGTTCAGGGATCGCGGCTACATGGAGACAGCGACTGGATGTATCGGAGCCGGTGATTCAGGGTGACTGTTGTGCGTCTATGACGGATCAACCGTGGCGCGTCTCGAGAGTTCGTCGGAAGACTTCAAGTTCCAACCCTACGAGTAGCCATGTCGATTCCAAAGGAGGTTTGTCTTTTTTGCGATGCCGCTCCGCATAGCCACTACTCTCATGTTGTTCACCCGGTGTGCGTCTAGCGCTGCTCGGGTTGTAAGTCCGGTTATGATACCCTCCGGAAGCTAGCTAGCCTGGGTTTATCTTGAGCAATTCTACAGTGAATGAGGGTCTTACGATGACCGTCGACAAGGCCTGCTGTAACTGATATCAGCGACCCCGATTATCTAGAAGAGGATGCGACGCGTGCTGCCGCGATTGGGATCACCGCTCACACATTTCGTGACTTCTCCGCTACGTGGATACTACAAGGGGTTCCAACAGAACTGTCCAAAGCATTTCATGGAGTCGTGTCCATCCTTTTGGCGTTTCCGGATCTCCTTCTGAACCGACAAGGTCTTGATCACTGCTCAGATGGTCAGTCAATCGCGCTGTGTTTGCAGCCAGATCTATAACTGTCGTAACTAACCCATCCTATGGGCCTTAGACCACTCGGACACACCTCTCGCGCTCGTTGCTTACTACGGAGGCTTCACTGTAGGCGATCCCGTCAGGTATATTTGGTAGACCGACAGTCAGTAAATAGTTACCGTCGTATTAAGTACCAGCTATGCGACAGGCTACATTGGCCACCACAGACCAACATTGTCCCAAAGAGAAAATACATAAAACATGTATACATGTGTGAAATAGTAACCACAAACCTTGATACAAACTAGTTGGTATCAGGGCTATCGAGATGGTGATATATAGGAAAAGGCCAAACCGGTCCGAAGTCCGACACGAGAATCTCTGCCCTTAGATTTCCGGCGTGCCAGTGTAGTGCCCGCCGAGACGCATTGGGATGGAATGATTAGTAGTGTGGTCATAGACGTTGTTTGATGATCCAGTCATAATAGTCATTGAAGGCAAAGAAGAGGGGAATGTACTGGGATCAGACGGGTCCTGGAATACTGTGAGACACCAAAGTCTCTGAAGATGAGTTTCTCAACTTACATAAAGCTTGGGTCGTGTCGTTTCGGAAAAGAGAGGAAGGGAGTCCGTATAACCAGGGGGCAGATCGGGGGTGGGAGATGCCAGTGCCGGTGCCGATGGCGGTGTTCGAGAGTGCTTCTTCCTCAGAAAGATGACAATTGCAGCGATCAGTGCAACTCCGACGACACCACCAACAGCTCCGGCGATCACCGCGGTGTTTGAGCTGCTACTCGAGGATGTTCCACCTGAGGCTGATGGTGAGTTGGTAAGAGATGCTGAAGCAAGAGTTGACGTTGCGCCAAGAGAACTGGTGGATAGAACATGAGTTCCAGTCGACTCCGGATTGTCTGAACGACCCGATGAGCGCTACAGTGTGGCAGCTAAGAAAATGGAAACTTACCGCCAACAGACTGAGCAAGCGTTATGTTGAATATATAACCTACCTCCGCCATGTTTTGAAATGCCCATGCTGGCACCGTTGTACCCTGAGGGATACCCGGCAGGAAGCTGTTGGAATGGTGAATTTCGTGGGGACTGTACGGTACGTGACAACATACAATCCAACAGAGAGTGATGTGCAGTTGTAGCTCCACCCATCCCAACTGATGGTGAAAGATGATCGATGAGGGCATGCGAACGACGTTTCGCAGGAATTCACATTACCCAACAATTCCATGGCTCTGGCAGGCACCACAAGCACTCATGGTGCAGTATGTGACAGTGCTACACTGACAATCATTTTGTTCGCCCAAATTGGGGCCGGTATAGTATGTGTTGTTTGGGAGGGGATTGACAGTAAATTCTTGATGAACATCAGACATGCATGACACGATAAGACACGATCGGAAAGGAACGTACGGCCGCCATTGCACACGCTTTGCAGATATGCTGAGACAGTACAGGGGCTTTGGCCCAAGTTGTTGTCCATCTGCGAAGAAACTGTGGGAGTGAAATACCCTTCGTAGGGTATAGCGACGTACCCAATTGAACGAGGATCCACAAACAGCGGTCGAGGTTTGAGCAAGAACGCCCCCGGGATCTACAGAAAGCAGTCCAGTGGCGAGGAACGCGAGTGTCGGCCAGTGCAGGTTCCTCCGTAGCACCATAGTCAGCGAGGGAAACAGAAGCAGATTCTGAAGCAGGTTTCAAAACTTGACAGTTCTACAATCTTAAGCGAGATGGCTCGCCAGGCTGTGCCACGTTCCTGGTTTCAAGTCGTTACAGAAATGAGACAACAAGCACAGAGGGGGTAATGGGAGTAGAGAGCGTTACAGTATCGACCCGGGACTGCGTCCAAGTAAGAACACACTTGAAGGTTGTATCGTGCTCATGCAGCATGGCGCCATGGTCCCGGCAAACTCACACCTAGCTGTAGATGGCACGTCAGTAATGTCCTTTCTCCACCACTCGCGACGCTTCTGCCAACGTGCCGGCAGCCGAGATGCCGACGAGCGAACTAGGTAAAGTTAATTCGTGTCTGCCAACTGCGTCCATCCCGCTATTCGCCATAAGTATTGGCATCACGGCCGGCCTGATCAGCGTCTCTGAGATGCGGCCAGCTCGTACATTCGCGCAGTATATAAGTTGGTCGTGTCGAGTCGGTTCCATGGTATGCACCCATACCCTCCCCTGTCTTTCCGGACCTCTCCTTCTAAAAATATGGTTGCAATTCGGTGTCCCCATGGCAAGCACCGTGACTACCGAAGGAGAAATCGCATACGAGAACAATGTCGGTTCAAGTGGTCGTTGTGCTCGTCTGAATCCTTCTACGCTGACTAATCCTCAAAGTTAGTTGGCCCCTCATGCCACCAACAACACTCCCTCCTCAACTTCCAACCCAACTTCTTGAGCTCTCGCCTGATATCCGCAATGCATATCTCATCATCTTGAGATTCGAAGAATATGCCCGAACCAATTCGGATTCTAAGACAAGATCATCATTATTGATGTACGCCAGAATCCTGGGGTACTTGTTACTGTATGGGCCTTCAGATGAAGCACGGAAAGCTGTCGCCAAAGAAGTAGTGTCCTGTGCGACCAAGGAAGCGTTAGAGGATACCGGAAAGCTGTACTTTGACCACTATATTCGTGCTTGTAAGCTTGTCCTGTTCCACATTCGTCGT
Organism: Butyriboletus appendiculatus; assembly: GCA_038093555.1. Lineage (NCBI taxonomy): Eukaryota > Fungi > Basidiomycota > Agaricomycetes > Boletales > Boletaceae > Butyriboletus > Butyriboletus appendiculatus. The sequence goes on from JBBPSL010000013.1 coordinate 70,308, forward strand.
CATTCTAAAGATAATTTAACAGTCAAAAAGGTTAAAGGTCGTACACCTGTCCAATCCTCACACCCTTCGCGGCACTCTTTCGATGACATATCGCAGCTGAAAGGTAAGACATTAAAACAGCCTCCACAAGACCATTCGGTTGCGAAATGGCGTGTAAGTCACTCATCTTGTCACTTTCGCAAATCGACGACCTTCCTCCTCTTTCCAAGGCCCTGGCCCGTGACGGGTACCGTTGCATCGTTACGGGACGTTATGATAACGCTTCAGTGGAATTGAGGCCGAACCTTGAAGAAATGGCCGTTGCCGACGGGAGCACTGTAACGCAGTGCGCACACATATTCGATACATCTACCAATGAAAAGCTCGGTGGTCAGGGTAGCGACAAAGTACACTTCTCCACTTTGTTTGGCATTTATACTTATTATCGGCGCAGAGACATTTCGCCGCGTCCATGTGGGCCATCATGGATCGGTTTGGTTATAAGGATATTGCTGAAAACTTAAACGGCGAAGGTGTACATCACCTCAAAAATATCTTGACATTAGATATGGTTGTACACGATAGCTTCGACAATTTGAGACTCTGGTTTGAGCCTACAGTGGGTATTCTGTTATTGTTATTCTATGTAAACCACATCTGACAATTTCAGGACGAGCTACATGTATACAGAGTCGTGGCGCGACATCCGATTTACCTCAGTGGATGCAGGACGCTTGTGAAGTTTACAACCGAGGATCCTGAAAACTTATCCCTTCCATCACCAGAGTACCTCAATATCCATGGCGCATGTGCCAAGGTCGCTCATATGTCGGGAGCTGGGGAATATATAGACCACATCTCAAGGGAGCTTGAAGATACCAAAGTCCTCTCCGAAGATGGTGCTTCTGCAGAGTTACTTGAACATCTTCTCGGTCCTTTCAGCCAGGAAAGTGACTCGGGGTGCATCTAGCGCTGCTTGGGTTGTAAGTCCAGTTATGATACCCTCCGAAAGCTAGCCAGCCTGGGTTTATTTGGGAAATTCTACAGTGAATGAGGGTCTTACGATGACCATCGACAAGGCCTGCTGTAACTGATATCAGCGACCCCGATTATCTAGAAGAGTATGCGACGCGTGCTGCCGCGATTGGGATCACCGCTCACACATTTCGTGACTTCTCCGCTACGTGGATACTACAAGGAGTTCTAACAGAACTGCCCAAAGCATTTCATGGAGTCGTGTCTATCCTTTTAGTATTTCTGGATCTCCTTTTGAAACCGACGAGGTCTTGATCACCGCTCAGATGGTCTGTCAATCGCGCTGTGTTTGCCGCCAGATCTATAACTGTCGTGACTAAACCTTAGACCACTCGGACACACCTCTCGCGCTCGCTGCTTACTGTAGACGATCTCGTCAGGTATATTTGGTAGACCAACATGTCAATAAGTAGTTGCCCCGTCGTATTAAGTACCGACTAGGCGACGGGCTTAATTGGCCACCAAAGACCATGTCAAAGAGAAAGTACGCAAACCACGATAAGTAACTAGTAGGTACCAAACGGGTGCAATCGAGATGGTGATACATATATAAAAGGTCGAACGATCCGAAGTCCGGCACGGGAATCTCTGCCCTTAGATTTCCGGCATGCCAATGTAGTGCCCGCTAGGTTGCGTTGAAGGGTTGGAGGGGGTAGTAGCGGTATTCTCTCCGTTGGTTGATGATTCAGTCATAGTAGTGACTGGAGGCATGACTGGGGGCACAGAAGGGGGGAATGTACTGGGATCAGACGGGTCCTGGAACAATGTAAGACACCAAAGTCTTTGAAGATGTCTCTCCACTTACATAAAGCTTGGGTCGTGTCGCTTCGGGAAAGAGAGGGGTATTGGATTCTGTAGCAGAGGACAATTCGGCAGGTGCCGATGGCGGTGTTCGAGAACGCTTCTTCCTCAGAAAGATGACAATTGCAGCGATCAGTGCAACTCCGACGACACCACCAACAGCTCCGGTGATCACTGCGGTGTTCGAATTGCTACTCGAGGACGTTTGGGCTGAGGTGTCCGTGGAGGCTGAGGTGCCTGTCGGGTCTGATGTGCCTGTCGGGTCTGAGGTGCCTGTCGGGTCTGAAGTGCCTGTCGGGTCTGAAGTGCCTGTCGGGGTTGAAGTGCCTGTCGGGGCTGAGGTGCCTGTGGGGGCTGAGGTGCCTGTGGGGGCTAAAGTGTTTGTGGTGGTTGGGGTATTTGTGGGAGATGATGTACCCGTTCCGCCTGAGGCTGATACCTCGTTGGTAATAGGTAGTGCAGAAAAACCCGACGCTACACCAGAACTCGTGGATTGGGCAGAACCTGTCCACTCAGGATTGTCTGAACAATCCGATGAGTGCTACATGCGGTAGCTAAGAAAACGGCAACTTACCGCCAGCAGACTGAGCAAGCGCTAGGTTGAACATATTAGAAACCTAAAAAAAACTCAGCACTACGCCAGCAGATACCCGATGCAAATTATGCATACCTGCGCCATGTTTTGTTCCGCCCAATTTGGCACCCTTGTACCAGGAGGGATATCCAGTGTGGAGCTGTTGGAATGGTGAACTTCATGGGAACTGCACGGTATGTGACAACACACAATCCGATAACGAACGGGGAGGTGGTGCAGTTGTAGCTCCACACAGTGTAACTATGGTGAAAGATGATCGATGATCGATGAGGGCATGCGAACGACGTTTCGCGAGAATTCACAATACCTGACATATGGATGGCCCTGGCAGGCAGCACAAGCACTCATGGTGCAGTATGTGACAGTGTTACATATACAATTATTTACTCCGCCCGCACTGGGACCACTATACCCAGCGTTGGATGCGAGGGGAGAGACAGTATATACTTGATGAACGTCAGACATGCATGACACAATAGGAAAGGAACGTACCGCCGTTATTGCACACGCTTAGGAGATATGCTGAGACAGTACAAGGGTTTTGGCCCAAGCTGTTGTCCATCTGCGAAGAAACTGTGGGAGTGAAATACCCTTCGTAGGGTAGAGCGACGTACCCAATTGAACGAGGATTCACAAACAACGGGCGAGGTTTGAGCAAGAACGCCCTCGGGACCGAGAGAAAGCAGCCCAGCGGCGAGAAGCGCGAGTGACGGCCAGTGCGGGTCCCTTCCTGGCGCCATAGTCATGGAAAAAAAGAGAAACACTGTGAACCAGGTTTCAAAACTCCCAGACAGGCAGTGACAGCTTTTGTACAATACCTCAAGCGAGATAGCCCGCCGGCTGCCATGTTCCTGGTGGCAGATCGTTACTGGACAGCGCATACCCCGGTCGCTGCGGTATACAACGAGCACGATACTGTATGATTTCATGTACTTTATTCCAAGTGCGTTCTTGCGCGAACGCACTTGGAATACATCATACAGTATCGTGCTCAGCAGGGTGTGCCACTCACCTGTGAGTGCCACGTCAGTACAGTACATATAGTGTGTTTTATCTCCTCCACCACACCGGCAACGCCGCGAGTCTGTCTGACGTGCCGAGATGCCGATGAACGGATTAGGTACCGCGCGTCAAAACTACGCTGCTGCACCTGCAACGATGTCCTCGAGCTCTGCCCTGCTCTCCTCATGTGCTACATACGCTTCAACATCCAACTCGCGCCTACAATCGTTGTACTCTGACGTTTCACGGCAGAAGCACTCAAACCCCACGTCCTACCACGCACACGTCGATTGGTGGCAGCGCACGCTGGAAGAGCTCGTCTCCCGTGGGTGGCAGACGGAAACCACGAACCCTTACAAGGGAAAGGAGACAGATCCACAAAATGTCGAGCCCGAGAGCCAGAGCAACAAGCTCGTGTTTGGCGCGCGTCGAGCGGTCGTGGACAGACTTCGGTACATTGGCGTCGGGAAACCACTCGGACTAGCCTCCACCATCGTGCGTGCCCTTTTCCTTTTCCTTTCCCCCGACTGAACTGATAAAAACGTACTAGTAAAGGCCGAGCTACAACGCACTCGTGCGCTCGTCCCGTTGTCGCAGTTCTTGGCGTCCCAGCAGTCTGTGTATGACCCTGGCTGGTTGCCTTACCGGATCGCCTCGTTCTTGGTTGGAAAACCGCTCTGGTGGGCGATGGAGCAGTTAGACATCGTGCAGTCGGAAGACGCGTATAGCGAGGCGGAGATGTGGAAGAGGGTGGAGGGAGAGTATGTTGTGCTCAAGCTGGTCGAGCGTGCAGCCGACGCCGTGGATGGGTCTTTGGGCGGACTGTGTCTTGCGGACAGGCTCTACACGGTAGCGACGTTTCGAAAGGCGTTTGGCTCCAAAGTCCTCCCTGGGGTATCGTTGAGCGAGACGGATACAAGAGTGTTGTTGAGATATCTGGAGAGGGACAGAAGGATCTTGGTGCAGGACAAGGATGTGCGCCTTTTCGGGTTCCACCACGGTGCGAGGTATTAACGAGGCTTTTATTAGGCCGTCAAATTCGTGACGGATGACCACGGCCGAGAAGTGACTGCTATCGATAGAGGTATTCTCGAGCTGAAGACCGCCGTTGCGAACCTGCAGGATCAAGTTGACCGCTTGCATGGCAAGATGGACGAGTGAGTGGTTTTGCTTTTTGTCGAGTGTATTCATTAAACGCTCGAATAGGACCACCAAGCGCATTTCGGTGGCTCTGCGGCAACAGCAAAAGTCCATCGCGCTTGCGCATCTTCGCTTCAAGAAGAGCTTGGAGGACGTGTTGACCAAGCGACTGGGTGCTCTACAGAATTTGGAATCGACCTTGATCAGTGTCGAGACGGCAGCGGGCGATATCGAGGTAAAGGTGTCATTGTATTGATGACCAGAGAGGTGTGCTCATGATGACTAGATTATGCAAACATACGAGAAATCTACGGCTACGCTACAGGCGATTCTGAGTCACCCATCCCTGCGTCGCGAAAGGATTGACGAGACGATGGATGCGCTGGCAGCTGCCAATGCGGATGCACACGACGTCGACGAAGCGATCAAGATTGGAGGGGATATTGCTGCCGTAGAGACGGGCGTGGTTGATGATGCAGACCTGGAGGACGAGTTGAACGAGCTTGTGAAGGAAGCAGAGAGGGAGAAAGCGGAGGTTGCGGGACGGACTGCTGTGGATAGGTTGTCGGAGGTCAAGGTACCTACGGAGACGCCTGGAGAAGGACAGATTGCTGCCCGAGAGGTCTCCGCGCAGCTTATTGCGGCATAGAGGCGGTATGGTCCAGATGTGGCAGTAGCGGAGGTGACCCAATGTGCATATCTGTTGACCCACCTTTCTCGAAGGTAGCTGTACCCAACGCATCATCAGCTCAAACGGCCACACCTGGTAATGCGGTTAGTTCCTCCGAGCGCGATCCCTCACACGCTCCCCAGGTGTACGACAGTCTCCTTCCCAAACGTCTGCTGTATGCCGCTTTTTAGTGTCCTACTTGATCTCCAGAGGAACAACCTCCCAGTCCCGACACCTTTTGTCGCGCCGAGAGCTGAACTGCAGTCCTCACCCCCACCTTCGTGCATATGTACAATCACGCTCCCGCGTGTCAATTCTCGCTCACTTCCAACTCTGTTGCCGCACCATCAGACTAGCAGCGAATACACAATCAAATCTCGAACGGGAAAGCTGCCTTGATGTCGACATAGTGACATCATGATCACATGACATGGATTACTGCTATATTTGACTGGTTTCACCGTGTGCACATGTCGAGAGTGAATATGGCCCCCGTCCGCGTCCGCCATCCAAAGGGCATCGCGACCCTCCAGCTCGACCTCGACGCACTCACCGTCCAAGATCTTCAACAGCAACTATTCACACTGTCCGAAATCCCCCCCTCACAACAAGAAAGTGAGCCTTTTCGCCGTTATCGCACCTCGCACATGTTTGGTAGACCTTTCACCCAGTCAGATCGGGGTACCCTCCACGGACGTTGACCCTTGTACCAGAGCTGCCGCTCTCGAGTTTGGGTCTCCAGGCAGGAGAACAAATCATCGTCAATCAGACGGTGTCCACCTCCACGACGACTAACCCGCCCGCCCCAACACCGGCATCTCGACCACCAGCCCCCGCGCGCCGAACTGCGGTTCCGCAGAAAACTGGCCCAGTCAGCGTGCCGACGAGTTCGGGGGTGCTTGTGCACAGAGTACATCTACCACCTTTGCCTCTCACGTTCCTGCTACTCAACGTCCTTCGAATCAGGTTGTTCCCGATGACAACTCTTGTCTGTTCTCGTCGATAGCGATCATCTTTGAGCAGGACATCACGAAAGCGCAAAAGATGCGGCAGAGTAAGTGGTCAGATCTGAGACTCTCCGAGAGGGGCTGGACATGACGGTCTGCGTGCCAGTCGTCGCCAATGGCATCCAGGGAGACACGGAGACCTACAGCAAATCGATTCTAGGGTATATCATACCCTCTCGAGTGGAACTTGTTTCTCACTAACGAGACCAGGGCGCCACGTGACAAGTACATCACAACCATTCTGAAACCCTCAACGTGGGGAGGCGCCATCGAACTCGGTATACTTGCCAAACACTTCAACACTGAGATCGCTTCCATAGACGTCGAGACCGGTCGCATCGACCAATTCTTACCTTCTGCTGGGGGTACCGGGTACAGGTTGGCGTGTTCCTGCAATCGTGATATTAGTGTCGACTAACGAGGTCCGGAAGGTGCATCGTTGTGTATTCTGGTATCCATTACGATGCTGCCACTCTGGCCCCTACGGAGGATGCGCCAGACGAATGGCATCAGACCATTTTCCCTATCGTGAGCTTTTCTAGCTGACACCAGGCTTTGACATTGACGCAGGCGCAAAGACGTCGGCGGACACGTCCGACCCTATTCTTGAAGCGGCCAAGAAGCTAGCCACAATCTTGCGGGAGAGAAGAGCGTTTACCAACACTGCAACATTTGATCTAAAGTGCGAGGTAAGCTGGGTTAAAAATATACAGTGGTATTGCTGTTCATGTCACTGCAGCAATGTGGAAAGGGCCTCAGAGGTGAGAAGGATGCGAGAGCACATGCACAAGAGACTGGACACGTACGATTTGGAGAGTATTGAGGACCCCTGCATGGTATCAAGAGAGTCCATCGGAACCTTGGTTTCCTGTCACTTGTCCACTGTCGATCTCCATGACAATTGGGACATGATCGGATGCCCCGTATATCTCACTGCGAATCTCGCACATCTTCACTTTCTCCGTTATGCGTTCGCTCAATATGACTGGTATTCCGAGCAACATTAGTAGGCTAGCTTCTGTACAGAGAGAAATACTTACACATGTCCAATCTCCAGCCAATACCTTTCGTGCGGCAATTGAAGCGATATGAGAAATAGGTGTAATGCTGGACATCTGGATGACGGTCTCTCCAAACATCGACGAACTTTTGGGTGCCTTCGGGAGATCCATCAAGAATTTTCTTAAACGCCTCCGTTTCGTCTAGTGTGTAGCCCGGTGTTTTATTCCAGTTTGTTCTCGGATTTGCGAGATCTCGAATAGCGCTGGATGAGGGGGGAATAGACATGGATTACACAAGAACCGACCTTTCGCAGTTGGCGCGACGTTCATGTCGCCCATCCAAATCACAGGTTTCTTTTTGTCTAGATCACGCAAATAGGTGGTAAAATGTTCATTCCACACGTTCTTTTCCTTGAGCGTCTGTGTTTGCCATCGCTTGTCAGAAAATGCGGGAGGAGGTACGAGCTGGTGTACCTTGAGGTCCTGACCTGCGTTCGTCACGTAGGTACAGACGACATAGCACCCTTCAAACTCGAGTGTGACAAGACGCCCCTTGACTTGACCAGGATCCGGATGTCCTGGCAGAAGCTTCGTAACTGAAATTGGCTTAATCTTCGAGAGCACCGCAGTGCCACCTACAAAGTTGAGATGGCTGGAACACATGTATTGTAGCGGACATGGACGCACTATATGTCTTTTTGTCAGAGATAGCCCAGGTGCGATACGGAAATCGGGCGGTGATGACGGGATCGACTGGCTGGTTGTTCACCTGCGACGCGTCAAGAACGTAAGAAAAAAAAAACCCTCAAAGAAACCGCGCCGCTCGCCTTTGTCTCCGTCAACACGAGAACGTCCGGATCTTCTGCCTCTACATAGTGTTTGAAACCCTGGAACGCGGCGATCCGAATCCACAACTACGCGATCGTGTCTAGGTGAAAGCGCACCTTTCTTTGTGCCGCTGCCAGTCCACACACGTTCCACGTCACAAAGCGTAGTGTGCCTGCGGTGCGCGATGGAAATGCGATGCTGACGGGTAATACCTTGTTGTTGGGTTGCCCATGGAGCGCTTCGACGTTCTCGGATGTCGGCGCCGTCTGCTTGACGCGCTTTGTCCGTGGTTGTGATTGAGAGACGCTTTCAGTATCCGACGCGGTGCTAGTGTCGTCGCGCTTTGCAGCCATTTTTCGCTTTGGAGGCATCGCGATGTGAGAGAGCGTTGAGGGACGCGCCGGTGTGAGGAGACGCGCCAGGGTAATTAATATTAATGTTGATGCGTGACAGGTGCAAACAAACATGATAGGAGAATTGCCATAATAAGTAGTTGTGGGTGTGTATATTTCGTATCGGCACTCTCCGGTCAAAGCAATCCTAATGATCCATCGAACAAAGCAACCCGTAAAGTATATAATGACCCGGTGCGTACCTCCCCTTTACATTCCACATCCCGTCCAGTTGGTTCTCTCCCGCTATCGCTTTCGTTCCCCCAACTCTTTTGCAGACGTTCATTTATCCCAACTGTCTTCACAAATGCTCACACATCACGAGTTTTCTGCATTGATCATGTCAGAGGGTGAACCACTTCGCGAATACCTAGTTTCGATTGATACCAGCATGAACAAAACTTCATGTTGGATACCAAGCGAAACAGGCAAGGTGGGTTGAAGTTGCAATGCAGCAGAGCTGTGTTCTGATCATGAAGTATTTGCCACAGACCTTCTCAGTTCATTGGAGGGACAAAGGATCACACGTGCATTCGTGTTCCTGATGCACTGCAAATACCACCAACAGTCAGAAGAGCCTGTGCAATGAACCATTGAGTGGTCAGCACTCCCCTCCCGGCAGGTAGCTCCACATTGATGACACCAAGTCCCACTCCGAGCCCACATTCGAAGGACAACTCGGAACGAATGGTAGGTGCGCACCTACAATTGTTCATGCTTAGTTGTTGATCGATGGCAGGATTCTGCATTGCAAAATCCCGACACTGTTCCCATCCGGCCGGCAACCAATGTCCTGAAAGCTCCCGGACGTCACGAACACTATCCAGGGGAGGGTATCCTCGACCTGTCTGACTGCGGAAGTAACCCGAATAGGACTACGGAGGACCTTTAGCGTCACGAACAAGTTCGGGGGCATGTACGATATTGATGGGATGTGGAGATTTCATTTTGGCATTTTGTATTAATGTTGTCGAGCTTTGCTCGCTGATGTGCTGTCTGCCGGTTGGACGTATGTCGGCCATGTCTTCTACCTACTTAATGGTAATAAGCAGTGTCTGTAGCATAGTTAGCTTACACTTACAAATACCAGGGGTGCCACTGGTGTTGAACAAAGCGACGAACAAAAGCGATCCAATTAATATCTGATCCCGTTTGTTTGGTCCGATGTTTGTCGTGCCACATCCCGAAATACGTCTCCGTGTTGAGCCTTCCATGTCTGAGGCACCCTTCATTTTGCATGTATGGCCTGCAAAATGGAACTTGCAGTCACTTGACCCAACCTGTCTCGCCGCTGTCATGTACCTCCAGCTCACCATCCCGCGCAAATTCAAAGTAGCACCTTGCACCAACCCGGACCAGTCCCCCAACGGCAAGTAGATCCCTCCGCCTGTTCCGAGTTGGCCCACAAGTCTTGACTCATGAGCTATAGGCCAACTACCCTTTTTGACTCATGCGCACACCGCGGTCACCACATTTCCCTCCATAGTTGCCTTTGTGACATCTCTCGCCAAGTCGTCGGGCGCGTCCGGAGTGATCGACCTCGACGCATCTCTGACCCGTTCGCAAAGAGCTAAAAGGACTGCACTATATGCACACGTCGAAGGATGCATATCTGACATCGTCGTGAGTCAATATCATTTCGCTAATGACTTGTCACGCATCGCTTCAACGTGTAGCTGCACATGTTCTACGGCATCAATGAGAATTTCTGGGGACTGACCAACCCGGCACTTGCAAGCGATATGCCTGTCCCGCACAAATACTATGTGCCTAGTAGGATAAGAGAGGCGTACAGACCTCGTCTGGAGGCAGCAGGGCTTTGGAGACGGCCTGACGCCGATGAAGAGCAAATGGGAATGTCATTCTCAGACAAGAAGAAGAAGCGAAACTACAAGGTCACGTTTGAGCGTGCTTTCGCGAGGGAGATGGTAGGTGGTCAGTGGGGTCGATGACAGTCCACTGATCGTTTGTAAAGGTTTTGGATAAAGCAAAGACAGCACTTGGGATATACGCAAGCCACTTGGACGGAAAACGGTTCTTTTTCGGAAATAAGTAGGCAAATTTCCTCTGTTTATGCATTTCCTGATAACGATGCTTGCCCGCAGTCCATCAAGTCTCGACGTATATTTTGCTGCACACATCCTTCTATTCGCCAGTCCTCCGTTTCCCGATGCCGTTCTTCAGATACAATTGCGCGAATCTTTTCCAGAACTGGTTAAACATGCCCAACGCATACGAACTAGTGTGGGGCGAGCGCCACCTTATGAACTTTTCACGCCGTCAGGATCCTTGCTGAGCTTCCTCGCTCCCCGTTCATTCAGTGGTAATGGCACCAAGACCCAAGTTGACCCTGAGGATATCCAATACAGAAGGAGAACTTTACTTTTCGTACTAGGAGTAATGGTGATGACTGCGGGCTTTATCTTCACACATGTCCTCTCCACAGACGGCCCTGCTAACGACTCGGAAGCCGACAGTGAAGATGGTGAAGGTCACGGAGAGGAAGGAGAGGAGGCGGAGGAACTTGCGGGTGGGTCTGGGGCATTCACCGACGAAGAGGATGACTAGCACTAGTATACGCGCTATCTGATCTCTGCCACATCTAAGTACGTTCTTGGGCGTGACACGTGACATGCTCTGCAATACACCCATATGGGGAAGAACGTCCTCAGCGTAACTTAAGTTAGGTTCATGATGATAGACGACGACCTCATCATCGTGGACGACGTCGAGGAGCACCACGCAGGTCCCTCATCGGCCATTAACGGCGTAAACCATCGACCACCACCCCAGCCCCGCACACGCCCCCTTCGAGCAGCCGCAGAGCACGCCATGGCCACCACCCTCCGTCTCCGCGGCTCCCCTGAGGCATCCGACCGTACGACGCGTTTCTCCTCTGGAAAACTCAACAAACCCCAACCCAAGCTCAGGCTCAAACTGAGCGAACGTGCGGCGGCGCAGGCCCCGGGGACGTCCTTCTTAGGTCCCTATGACCGCGAACTGGACTCGGATGACGGGGAGTTGACGTTCGAGGAGCAGTTTATCATTCGGATGCCGCCTGGGGAGGATTGCGAACGGTTGCACAAGATGATTCAGTCGAGGGAGATTGGCAACGATGTTTGGTTCAAGTTCAAAGGTGCGTCAGAGGGTTTATGGGATGTGTCCGTATCATCGGGGCCAACGGAGCGGTAGACTCGCGACGAGGTATCTTTCACATTGGGAACTCGCTATATTCTTTCAAGTTGGTCGATCTACCGTGTATTATCGAGGCGCAGAAGACGCTGGATAATAAGCAGATGTTCAAAGTAGCGGATATTTGTCAGGTATGTGTTTCCCTGCCATGCACGCTGCATGTGACATGGTTCTAGGGGGGATATAAATATAGATGTTGGTGGTTGGAGATCGCATACAAAATGAAGAGGCGTTCACGGCGAACAGGAACGTCATTATTGACGAATTCATCTGGCCGCATGGTATTACCCCTCCTTTGCACCATGTACGCAAGCGACGATTCCGAAAACGGGTGAACAAGCGTGTTCGTATAAAGCACTGTTATTCTTTCTTCACTTTCCTTATGATACACACTGTAGACGATAGAAAGTGTCGAAGAAGAAGTAGAACGGCTGCTCGCAGCAGACAATCTCGCATCGGAAGTCAAGTATGGTGAGTTGAGGGCGTGAGATTGAGCGCTTGTTGTTTTTTTATATGCTTACTGTCTTACCGCTGCAGAGGTCCTCGAAAACGTTAACCCGGATCTGTCAGACTCTGAATTCATCGAGCGTGATGAACCCCTCGAAGCGCCTACCCCTGGTCCCCATGGCTCAGAGGCTGGCGATCCAGCGACCCTTGGACTTGACGCGGCGGACGAAGACGCTGAAGAGGGCGAGGGGGAAGAAGCCGAACCGGAGGGTGATATTGACGAAGAACTCGCTGCAGAACTTGACCTTGCATTAGGTGACGAAGAGGAAGGGGAAGACGATGAAGACGATGAGGAAGACGATGATGAGGAGAGCGATGAAGACGAGGACGATGAAGATGCTCAAGAGAGGAAGTTGTTGAATGAGGAGATAAGAGATTTGGAGGCTGCTGTGGCGAAGAAGGAACATGAAGTCGCAATCTCTGCAAACCCGCTCATCAAGGTATCTCACACCTGCTTATTTGACCATGTAGCAAACATTGAGCATGTTGTTTTTAGAAACGGTTCGAGGATGCGCTCAAGAAACTCTCGGCTGATCTGGAGATGAAACGCGCACAAAGAGATGAGGCGAAAGAGAGGCAACGGCGAAAGAAAGAGGGTATTGCCGTTGAAGACCCAGACACAGATGCCGAAGGTGGCCCGCCTGACGAGGTGGAGGCTGGGGATAACGCTGCCCAGGGGGATGCTGACCTGTTTGGATCCGACGATCCGAACGCTATGGACATTGGTTGAGTTCAACCAGCCAATACATAATCTACACGCTAGTCTAGTCGTCCTCACAATGCTGCTTTCTATAGCAACGGCTCCATCAATGGATACTTGGGCTGAAATCGAGCTTGAATACGAACTATCGTAACCTGAACGACGCATCCTACTCATGATCCAGACAACCCAACGAGTCCTGCCTGCATCACGAGTGGGGCATATACAATGCAAACAAACGGCGCGAACCACACGCCCAGCACTTCCCAGTTCCACACTGCTCTCTCGACTTCTTTTGGCAGAAGAAGCCAACCCCAGGCAAGTAGCCAGTACTCTGTGTAGACTGCCAACCGGCGAAATTGGCTGAAGAGTGAAGTCGGTGTTCGGGGAGGCCGGGGTGAGACACGACTGCAGATAAGCGGAACACCGAGGGTGACGGCGAGCGTGGCGGCGAGAGAAAAGTTGAGGAGGGAGGTTATGGAAACGACTGTCGATGCCAAACAGAGGTTGAAAGATTGCAGGAGCATCGAGAACGGTGCTGTTTCAGGTGGGTGAGACGGTATAAATGCAAGGATGGCCTGGGGAATGGGGCTAAACGCCAAAAGGAGGATCCACGAAGAGACCTGAAGTAGTCGGCATGGCAATGAGCGAGGTATGGGAATGCGAACAGGGAACATACGGTTTGATTCTGGAGGAACCATGACGTGTTGATCATGGCGAATGCCAGTAGACCGATGGCATGCGTCGCAAGGACAGTGATAATCGCAGGTAACACGGGCCTTCGTCTTGGTCGCCATGTTGGTTGAACTGTCGAATCAGTCGTATTCGCAGCATCTGTAACCTTTCTATCGTCTTCTTTGTCTTGTCGCTGCAACCCACTGGGAGACTCTCGTATCCAGCCAGCCTCTACCCACTGCCCGAGTCCCCAGAATATCATCGCAACCCCGACCAGCACGGCACTGGGGAGGAACATTCCGATCTTCATGAAGGTTCCCGGAGTTGTGAGTATGTAGAAAAAGAAGGAAGCATGGAGACGCTCGAGAAGATTGTTCGATGTACGGAGAGTCGACTCGATTATTCTGACGAAGAATCACTACAAGGACGACACAATATCAGGAAAGACCGACCTGCCAAGAGCAAAGAATCCGTGGGGACCATCACCTGGAACGGCATATAGAGTAATTGCATCAATCCGGAATCTGTGTCAAACAGTCCAATTGATCGATCTTGTATTTTATGGGGTGTTGGCGACTCACCTGTGAAACAAGCCATGTGCCCCACTCGGTCTTCCCCTTGCTTGATAACTAACATGTCTCTTCACGTTCCTTGCTCGGTACTCAATTTCCCTGAGCTGCTGACTGCGTTTCATGAACTCTGGTGCGTTTACTAGAAGGCTCCGCTGTGGTGCATCATGCAGTTCGAGATGGTCATAGAGGACGATGGGGACGCCGCCTGTGTAATGGGAGATAAGACGCAATGAGTTTATTAGGTCTTGGTTGGGTAGCCGGCCATTAAGACCCTCTGCGTACGGAGGGGGGTATTGTTTTAGCTTTTAAGGGTCGACGGGAATGAGGACCAACCAAAGAACACGCCAAGGTGAGAGAATGAGTGTCCACTGTAATCAATGTTGAGGGCATTCCAGATGACGCCAGAGGTAAGCTCGAGGAGATCTGTGTCGAGATCTGTATCACCACGTTAGTAAGATGACGCTTGAGGGAAGGAATTCTGACTTTGTGGTATCGTGCCATGGTACGCATTCAGCCAGGCGTATGTGCCATCAAGATAATTGTCGCCTATCACAAAGATGATATCCTTGGCCCAGAGTGAATAGTCTGACGTAGGTCAAACAACAATCCAAGGAAGGACTGCGGTGTGCATACTTTTCAGGAAACCAGCAAGCGCTAACACTGTCGCGACGCCTCGAAGATTGTATGGTTCTTTGCCGACCTCGCTAAGCCACGACGCACTGACGACAATAGCTTCAGAGCCCGAAGCTCGGGGTGAGTTCATAAGGGCATAAGCATTAACTCCAGAGACATTCTGTTGGAAACTCGTGCATAAGATACCTCGCATTGGACCTGACAGATGAGTACGCACGCTGGAGGGTGTTATGAATGTGTAATTTTGAGTCGCGGCCGCGAGGCCAAGCTTTGCAAATTCATCACGAACGAAGTTGGCTCTCCTATGCGGTACGTCAGTACACCACGGTTGTTAACAAGATAGTTGGGTGATCTCACTGCTCACTCGTAGCATTCCCATCACAGAGACCTTCTAGATGATGAAGATATAAGTCCGCCTGGTGTACGTCTTGCCAATTCCAATTGGTATTGACCTGTATTCGGACTCAGCACGTGTGATTCTTTAAGTCCAGTGTAGAGGGACGCACCTGGGCTGGTTGCAATGCATTTTCGTCGATGTAAACCCCCTGAGAAAGTGGTGGGATCGGGATGAGAGCCATCCATAGGTAACCAGCTGCAAGCAAGGCGATCCTGAACGATGGTACAGGAACTCATTAACACGATGGGAGCAGAGGGAGGTCAAAAACGAACGTAATCTTTGAGAGGCTGCGATAAATAAGACCTGTGGCATTCCTCCGTCGTCGTAGTCGAACCACGTTCGCGTTTTGTCGTGGTCTCCTGAATAGATTTCGTATCCTATCCATATTCATGACCCTCAGCAGCCTGAAGCGCGTGCGGAATGGTGCAAGTTAGTTGCAACTAGTTGTGTACCCTTGGTGTACGTGTTAATGCCTCGGCTGGTGAGCAGTCGGAATTCGGGAGTCTATCAGGGTCTCCACAGGGACCCTCTCCTCATCTTCTTTCTTTTGCAACCTCCAGGTCACATCCGACACTAGCGACGGACGCTGTACAATTTCTACTATGCCACAGAAGCGCAAGCGCAGAACTTCCCCCGCACCCAAGGGCCTTGCTACTGGCGAACAGCTCAAACGTGCCAAACTTGCGGCACCCGACTCCTCGACTTGGGGTTGGGTCGATACAGAGGTCTCGGATGCATCCCAGATCACTCTTGAGCACCGTCTCATGACTTGTGGTTTGTCGAAACGCAACAAAAACCCCTTCTGCGGCAACAGATGCGCGCTAAAGCCTGCAAAGTCTTCCCATACACCCACTGATGAAACCCAGACTATGGTTGCCAATGGTGAACTTGAGAATGATCTCATCGTTGTCTCCGACGATGAACCACCGCCTTGTAACAAGAAAGTGTGTAAGAACAACGCTAACTGCTTGAACTATCTCGGTCAGCAGCAGTGGGAGGACGAAGGTAAGCCGTAATCCAGGAGACGCGTTTAGAGGGTCCTCCGTAATCCCGGACGTGTGTTTCCCCCAGAGACGGCCAGACAGCTGTTCATCAAGGCTTCGGATCTAGGTTTCAACCCGATCCTCAGCTCCCGTGACCCTGAATTCCCTGTTGGCTTGAAGGTAGATCATGGCCTCCTCTTCTGCGAATAATCTACATCTATTCTGGGCAGAACCTCGGCGCAACATGCTATGCAAACGCTTTCCTTCAAGTATGTATTCTTTGGCGACGTTCTGGTTGTTCCTGCTTACGGAGGTCTGGAGGTGTGGTTCCGGGATCTAGCGTTTCGACGTGGAGTCTACCAATGTCAACCATCCCAGGATACCGAGAACAGTTTTGAAGTTCGTTTCTTCTTGTGCAGTCTCAATTCAGAACTGACTAATAGAATCTCAGGACTCTCCCGTATTCCAACTCCAAGTAACATTCGCCGCCCTTCAGGAGAGCACGCAGAATGTATACAATCCGATTAAATTTGCAGAGAGTCTCAAACTGTCTACGTCCGAGCAACAGGATGCACAAGAGTCGGTTCTTCTCCAAGAGCCACACGTCTCCCACTGAATAAATTTTCGGCAGGTTTTCAAAACTTTTCATGTCACATCTTGACAATGAATTCCAAAAGCAGCATGCCCCGTCTCTCCGGATACTCATATCTAATCAAGCACGTCATATTATCTCTCTCACGGCATCCCACTCATTCGTGACAGTTTCAAGGGGAATTGGTGTACGGAACTCATTGCCACAATTGCCGCAGCAAATCCGAGCGTTCATCTGATTTCCTCGAACTCGAGATTAATATAGAGGTGACAGTCCATTTCTTCAGTGGACAACTATTCGACCTGACATCATGTTAGAATAATGCAAGACTCGAAGATCGTATAGCTGCTCTCCTACAGAATGAGAAACTTACGGGCGACAACAGGTCGGATCTCTTGTTGCTTAGACAATACAACTCTTCTGACTCATAACATTACAATATTGCCAGATATTCCTGCTCAAACTGTGCTTCACTTCAGGACGCGACTCGCTATACCGAACTACGTTCTCTCCCACCCGTCCTCCATTTTTCTCTCCTTCGTTTCGTTTACGATTTCGACTCAATGGAGAGGAAGAAATCTAAGCATAATTTGTTATTTCCCAAAGTGCTGGATATGACCAAGTTCGTCAAAGCCGATAAAGGCGCGAGTGGTGTCGAGGAGGGAGAGAGTACAACGAATATCTATGAGTTGAGAGGGGTGTTGCTGCACAAAGGACCGAGTGCTTACCACGGACATTACGAGGCTCAGGTTCTGGATACTGCGTGGGTTTGACCGATTGTCTCACGAATTCGCTGACCCGTTGGTATACAGCTCGAAGACATGGTTCCAGTTCGACGACGAGGTTGTAACGAAGATAGATTTCCTCGGAGAGAAACGATATACTGGTAAAGACGTGGTGGATGTCCTGAATGATAGTGGGACTAACAAGAAGTGCGTATCCTCTCCTGAATGTGGCTTGGCATTCCTCATGTTTTTGCCCTAATGTCAGGGGTGTGGGTCAACCCCGCGCTCGGCCCGCGAAGAAGCGAAGGATCGACGATAGTGACGATGAGATTTTCGAGTACGTGATGAGTCCCCCATCATCAAAATCCCCCTCCATTTCATCTTGCTTGCGTCCCGCACATCTTTCAGATCGCCGCCCCCCACGGAAGTCCAGGTTTCCTTGCCTGGTAAGGCCCCAGAAGGGTGCGTCATGTGCGAAAATCGGTACCGTATGATGCACTCAGCTATTTGATTTTGTCGAAATAGCGATGTCTTCTCGTCGAGAGACGCCTATATGCTTATCTATGCTCGGAAGGAAAAAGAGCCGTCGACCGTCGGCCATGCGCCTACCCCAAATCTTGCCGAGAGCACCCTTGATCCCAATTTTGCTTCCACCATTATTAATGGTACCTCTAGGCCCTGCGTAGACTCCCAAATTGCCTCGGACCCGACTGACCTCGTTCCACCCCAACGTGCACGAGACGTGGTTAAAACTCTTAATGCAAGGCATGACGAAGCCTGCGAACACTACTCCCGAAGGTTAGTCCCCCAATTTTTAATTTCCCACACTTGTATGGAGATCAAGGGATCTTGAACCAGAGAAAAGGAAGTCAAGGAACACTTCGCGGAATTGAGAGAATGGATACGGAGTGTGTATACCCATTGGCATGTTGCATCTGTCGAAGAGGTATGTGGATCACCGTAGCAAACAGATACGTCATTTGATTCAGGTTTTCCCGATTTGTCGTCCTTAGGATGCCGTAGTGGTCAGCAGACAGGTACTCGAGCATTGGTTGGAAAAGCCGTTTGTGAAGCCCGAGGAGCACAAGTCGCCAGGCGACGCCGAGCTTCAAGTATTGCCTACGCCCGACATCCTCTGCGGTCATGGTGGGCTCCATCCGCACAAAGCCAGTAACATGAAGCGCATGTCGAGAGTCAGTGAGAATCCTCGCTGTTTGTTGTGATTTACCAAGAGTCCCCTATCCAGAAAGCATACGAAAAGCTCCGTCTTCGTGAGGATATCGGTCCTGCGCGTAGTCCGCAAGAGGTCTGCGAAATTTGTGTCGAAGAGTTTTTCACAGGTGAGTTGCATTGCCATGTTCCAACTTTCCCAACTCATCCCCATTTTCACAGAGCGACTCTACCAGATCGAGCATCCGCGTTCAGTCGCTCAGTTTGATGAGATATGTGATGTACAGCAAGGAGAGTCTGGATACTGGATTTCCAAAGCTTGGCTGAAAGGTACGCCCACCTACTTCGTCACCATCAGTTTGCGCCACACACAAGGATTCACCCGCCTGTGTGGCATGCGTAGGCTGGAGAGTTCAGAAGCCTAGGATGCATGTTCCGCTGCATGGTGATCCTTCTCCCGACTCATCGGAGTTTCGTGGACATGTGCGTTGTGAACACGATCAGTTATCACTCGTGTCAACTGCCCGTCGAAGCATATCCTCTCAGGTAAGCAGCAAGGATCGCTCAAAAGGGGATCGACTACGCGGCGTGGGGATTAACAAGTGTTTGGGTTGATTTTCTGATCAGGCATGTGAGATCCTCACGAAATTGTTCCCCGATTGGGTACCGCTATCGACCAACCAAGAGCCTTGCGCAATTTGTGAGGCCTACATTCATAACTCGAAAGAGGATAAGCGTGAGCTGCGGAAAAAAGCAGAAGACGAGAAGGTGAATCTTTCGGCGTATCTGCTCGACCGACTTGCTGTTTGTCTTCCATTTCTTGAGCTTATTGTTAACGCCCAACAGGCACGATTACGGCATATGCACGATAACGCATTAATAGGAAATACCCTTTTACTCGAGAACGTTCCATGTGCTGTCCTTCCAGCTGAATTTGTCCGAATATGGAGAAAGTGGCTCAGTCGACCGGCCGAAATCCCTCGTCCCGATAAAGTCGACACATCACCACTCTTTTGCCAGCACAACAACCTGGTGTTCGACCCTAATGCGCCAAACGATTGGGACAGCGATGTTGCACTCATCCAAATGAGTGAATGGATTATCTTGCAAGACCTGTATGTTTCACAACTTTCTTCCCACCTCATGTTTTGACTGCCAACGCGTATGCGTGCTGACACATGGTTACAACAGATACAGTTGTGGACCAACGGCGGCCGTTGAGAAAAAATTGGCTGAAGATTCAATGGGCGTATTGGATACGAGATTCGTGCATGACACACCTGTCTGTCACGATTGCCGTTTGAAACGGTAAGTTGGCGCGCGCCTCGAGTTCCGTATTAGCGCACAGTCAATTGGATGCCCAACCCCTCTTCCTCGTTGCGTATATATATAATCATTTATTCTTTTCTGACAGCACATTCCATTTTATATGACTAGGCGACGCGATTATAACCTCACCGACATCACCGTGCGATTCTTGAGTTCGAAACCTATTACCGGCGGTGAACATGACGAGGGTCTGGCACAACAACGCGGTAGCCAACACACGAAACAAGAGTCTGGACCTCGAGCGACAGGCGGAACGAGGCAGTCTAAACGCATTCGTCAAGGAAGGGATAGACGAGAGAACACGCGGTTGAGGATATCCAAGTCGACGACCGTCAAGGACATGAAAGTCAAGGTCCGTCCTTGTTTTCGTCCCTCTCCCTCTCCATCGATTCGGTTTTCGAAAATAAAATAAATAATCGTGTTTTTTTTTTTAATAGCTGCATGAATCATTCAAGATTCCGACGATCTGTCAGAGACTGTTTTACAAGGATCAGGAACTCCAGGACAACGCAGTCACGGTCGAATCGCTGGGCATCTTGATGAACGATACCCTTGACCTTCGAGAAGAAGCTGAGAATGAAGATAACCTCTCAAACAGTCCAGATGGGCGTGCGAGCAAGCGACGGAAGGAGGAGAAAGGTTTTGGCGGAACCTTGTTGGCAGCATCAGCGTCTTACGCAAGCCTTCCTCCTGACACTGGTACAAGCTCCGAAGGCGAAGGGCATGAGTCGGCCAAGCCTTGTCCGGCGTGTACGTATGACAACCCTTCCGACAATATCTTCTGTGACATGTGCGGGCGAAAGGTGGATTCAGCTTGAAGAGTGTCTTTTGGTATCACATATACGAGTACAGATAATGCTTAATTGACCTGATTTTTTCTTTTTTTACAAGTAAATGGCATGAGAGTTGATTTGGAACAGAAAAAAAAATGCAGCATTTCTATGATTGATGAGACAAGCCACCAGAAAAAGAGAGAGGAAACCCAAGCAGTAACAAACAAAAAAGCCCTTTGAAACCAATATGACACCGTGTCAGGTGAATTACCGTGTCAGCTGTCACGGAATCCGATTGAAGTCCGGTAACGGAACGGCAGGGGGATAAGGAATGACAGAACCCGTCGAGTTGCTCATACTTGACGGGAAGGTCGCTGCAGAGACAAGACTCGTTGAGCGCGGCCGTGCAACATCCACAGGCACGATCCGTTGTGTGGGATCAAGCGCTGGTGCAGGTGGAGTCACCGGTCCGCGAGTCTGTTGCTGGAGGAGCGAACTGGCTGTTATCAACACATCCACTTCGCTAGATAGAGGCCCTGTGATCTCGACAGCTTGCGCAACGGCAGACTGCGTGGCCACTGAGACCTCGTTCACAGTGACTTGGGTGGCTCCGGACGGCGGAGGCGGCAAGCCAGCGCATATCTGACTGGCTACGGCGGCAGACCGATCAGCAGCTACTTGCCGAGCCGCCTGCAACACGACCTGCTGTGCAGCCACCGCCAAAACATTTGTTTGCAGGGGCGTTTCCGATCGCTGTCCGGACACCTCTTGGTCGAACGCGTGTGCGGTGACCGTCAGCACATGCTGTTGCTTTGCAAGTGCCTGCAGTTCCGGAACATGCTCATTGGATGTCGTTGATGCAATGACCTGAGATTGAGCTTCCTGGGCAACACGTTGAGCGGCTGTCGTCAGCACCTGCATAACTTGAGCGTCATGACTTGCGACCGGGGGAGTTATGGATGATGCCGTTGCTGATCTCAGTGACCTAAAATGATACTTTACGTGAGAGTGGCGGCAGGGGTATCAGTACAAACCGACCTAGGCGGCGTTATTTGGGAGGCGCTCATGTCGTTAGATATACGCCTGGCCTTGTGAACGTCACCGTTCATGGAGCTTCGCCTGGGAGCGGGAAAGGAGCCGTCGATAGTAGATATGGGGGCAATGCTAAGATGGAAACTCTGCGTGAGTTGCTCCTCGACACCGTCTTGTATATACTATGAATAACGTTGAGCATTGGATACGTCTGTGTGAACGAAGACCTACTCTGGCCACCACCGAAATCTCACAACTTTCTGCATCGGGTGGTGGTGTGCCTTGTAAAACGTCATCTTCCCATGATAGCCATGGTGGAAGAGATGGGGAATTGTAAGTGACTTGTAGGTTTGTTCGCGACGCTTGCGGATCCCATATACGAGGTGCCCAACTCCACCGTAGACCCACATATGCCACGCTTGGTGGCGATCCAGCAACCCGCCGGTGGAAGGGTCGGAATGTCCATCCCCCGTCCGAGAGTTTCTTCGCATCTATATTCCAAATGTGGTTGCCTTTTGACTTGGTCTTTTTTCCTTCTTCGTTGAAGCGAGAGATGTACGGTTGGTTCCAAAGATAGGTTCGAATCTATGATGATCTCAGGGTGAGTACTCGGGTCGGGTCAATGTTGGAGATAGGCTAACCTTCTTCATGGGAATTTTGTCCTCCGGATAGCCTTGCCGAGCGAGCTGCAGAGTCGCAATCAATGAGGGATCCATTCATCCAAATAGTCTGGGAGGCTTGCCTCTTCTAGAAACGCGTTCGTGAACGCTTGTATCCGGAATTTGAATGGGCGAAAATCAGGGGACTCGTCTAAACGTTGCATCTTTTTAGCCATCAAGGTTTGGTGTATCGGTTCCCCTTTAGAATCTGTCGCTTCCACTGCAAACGCCGTAAGTTGGCTGTGCAATCATGCGTACCTGTGCGCTTACAATTAGAGCAAATGTTGTTCAAAAATTCAAAAAAGATACGGTCCACTTCCGCACGGTATTCCTGCGGCACCTCATTTGCATGATTTGAAGCGATCAGATTCTCCGAAGACGTTCGCGTCAGCAACACACCTGGACGGCTGTTATGAGTAGCAACAGATCGAGATACCTGGACATGGGACTGGGGAGAAATTCTCTGGTTGTTTCCGGACGATGACTCGGGGCTGTGTGAGTGCGAGTAATCCCCACCGTCTGAATCCATATCGTTCTCCCCTTCCTGAGACGATGCGGGACTGTGGGCGGCCTGTTTTACGGTTGATGGAGAGAGAGATGGTTGAAGAAAATCAAGCGTTTCGGCGACAGGGGGCACGTCAGGTAGACCAAAAGCAAAGCTGTTGTTGTTCGTGAATGAACCTGATCGTGATACTCGGCCAATTGGCGGACTGATACCCGCCCCTCCTACCGTGATTGGACGTGATTGAGAAGATGCGGTAGCAAATGTTCCGGTTGACGAAAACGGCAGAGGGGATAAACCTGTACTTGTGCTGGGTATAGATTGAAAACTAATGCCAGTAGTGAGTGAGCTTCCCGAGTGTGAGTGTTGATGAGTCCTTTGCGGTATGTTTGCAGTTGTTCCGTCCGACCACGATGTTTGAACTGGGGTGGGGAAATGACGAGACGTGGAGATGAAGTCTGCGGATGTAGCAGGGGCTGAGGTAGCTGGAATGGAAAATGACATTCCTGGTAGAGATGACTGATGTGAAAGCACGCTGAGAGCGCTGAGGGGCAGACCAGCGGAACTGGCCGGGAGTGGAGCAGGTTCGGCAGGAGGGTTGGATGTGACAAACGGAACGAGGGAGGGAACGTTAGCAGGCGGAAACGATGGAGGATTCGTGACCAACTGAGACATGATATGAAGTGTATCCTCCTGGGGCTCCATTTTCAAAGCCTTGATAGCGCGATCACCTGGGATGGACGATGCGCAACGTTTACGGGACAAATCGGAGGTATCTGATATGCTTTGCGAGTCCGCCGGAACCAAATCTGCGTGGGCAGAAGAGAAATACAAGACAGTCTGTTCGGTGTCCTGTACGGTAGAGATTGCCGGGTGACGAGTCGGGGAAGCAACCGGTGCGGTAGAAACGGGTATTGAGAGACCGGAAAAGCGTCTGGAGGGGGATCTTTGAGGGTTAGGAGGTGTGTCAGTTATCTGTGTGGCAGCAATGAGGTCTGAAACCAAAGCGATTGTCTTCTTGAGCTCGTCAATCCTGGCATTTGCCTCCAAACCCTGGCCCAGCGAACAAGCAGCACTCGCGGACTGGGCCGTGTGGGCAATGCTGGGTGGCACAGCAAACTGAGCGAGTGCGCAATCACGGAGAGCACCCAGTGGGAACTTACTTCTTCAACATGTCGCCGACGACAATGAGATGAGGGTCGCCGGGTGTGTCTGGGGAGCCGTCTCTCCTCTCCAAGCGGGAGTCGAGCACGTCGGGGGGAGGGAAGACAAAGCCGGATTCGTGGCCGGGTTGCGGGGGGGCGCCACTGAGGGGGGAGAAGTCCATATCGGAGGCGGAATTGACCAAGGTGGTGGGAGTAGATTCGACGGCAGAGCCTGGGGTAGTCAAGGACGGTGCGGACACGACGGAGGATGTTTGTATGGGGCGTATGGCAGGGGGGGAGACGAGCGCAAAGGCGGGTGGGATAGCGAGCAAAGCGGGGGGAGAGGGAGAGGTGGAGGAGTGGAGGTGGAGGTGGCCGTCTCGGAGAGGGATGGAGAGAGAAGGGAAATCAGATATAAAGGCGGGCGGAGAGTCCATGTCTGAAGTATCTGTACGGTCACGGTGCTGGAATGAGGAAAAGGAAGGGTCCATTCGCCGCAGCTGAGCGTCGAGCAGCACCGGACGAGGACGAGGACATGCAACTCGCCTGCAGGTTCGATTTTGGTCACATAAATTCTGTCACAGGCACAAAATCAAGCATCAAAATTGAAAACATTTTCCCAATCAACTTTGCCCGACCCTTTGCCTTTTTCGATTATTTCATATCATATTAGATATTACATAATCTCTCAGCATATTTCACGTCCTCGGAAGCCAATCCGCCACGTCGACGGCTCGATCTCTACTTTTTATTTATAGTATTTATTATTATTATTATTCTCCCCTCCCCGCCGCCTCACCCGTTCCATGCTGCACACCGCAGCCCACGCCCTCACCGCTGCGTATCATCCTTTGGTTGCTATCATCAATACCGTCGCCCACGTCCGGGTGATCTCGACCGATCTCGATCTCTTCGTCGATCTCTGCAT
>JBBPSL010000013.1:95369-111115 GCA_038093555.1 Butyriboletus appendiculatus
TACATATCTCCCCGTCAGTACCTCACAACAACAACAACGTCGCACTCACTCATATCGAGAGGACGAGTGTCTCTCGTACACTCTCTCACGCTCACGCTCCCGGTCCCGATCGTCACGTGAAGCCCGGTGTTCCCCTCCACGCTCGCTTCCTGTCCGTGCCGACCCACTCCCTGCCCCCCCTGAAGGGACAGCGGAAGACGGGGGCCCCATCTTGCGCTTCTCTCGGTCTTCCCGAAATTTGGAAAGCATGTTGCGCAGCTCGTGGTAGCCCAGATGCATCTGCAAACACGTGACATCACTTCCAGATCTCGCCCTACCTTCGTACCACATACCTTGCCTCCAAAGTGGTCTGCCAGGCGCCGGTCCGAGTCCAACACCGACAGATAGGCACCACAAACATCACACACACGAAGCTTTTGATGCCCAGAAGCACCAGACGTGTCCGTCAGTTGCTGAAGCTCTCGCTATACACCCGCCAAAAAACGTCACCGTCAACGTCAACGTCCACGACCCATCAAGACTCGTGATGACTAACCTCCTTTTCCGTCTTTTCGCTCTTCAGTGCCTCGATGGCCGCCATTTCCCGCATCGACTCCTCCACCTTTCCTTGTTCACCTGTGAGAAAAACGAGTCAGTGTCTTCTTTTATCCGACCTCAATGTGACCAACCGAGGGTCTCGATCTTCTCCGTCCCACCCTGAATCGCCAACTCAATCTCTGCAATTTCCCTCATTAAATTCGTCGTTTTCGCATTCTCTTCAGGTGTCTTTTCAAGTCTGCGGTGGGCAGCCCTGATTCGCCTGTCACATTCATCAACGAAGGCGAAGATGTTCGACTCATATTCCATTTGAAATCGTGCGAAAATGGGGTCATTCGGAGTCGCCTCGCGTGCTTGCAGAAATTCAGTCTTCAGGCGCTCCGTGTGGGACTTCGGACATGCGCCGAGGTCCATTTTCTATATAGTCGCTATTACCTAGTGCTGTCATTCTAGAATGTGGATACGCACGGTGTTCGTGAATAGTGCGTGTGGACAGGTCCCACATAAAAAGTTCCGGCAAACCTTTTCGTCCGACCACACCAAATTGGCGTTGGCGACACCCATGGCTTCTGGCCCCATCATTTGCTGTGAAGGTGTCATGAATGTGCACACGGTAACGACGAAAGACGTACCTCCAAGAGCTTCCTCTGCATCTCAGCGAGACGTCCCATGTTGGCGTAATTAACGGTGTTTTGTAAATTCTTCGGGTGCCCAAGCTGGGTGTCGTTCGTCGGTGAAAGTTGAAGAGCTTATTTGTCATTGTGTAGCAAGAGCTTCTGAAATAAATAGGAGTAAACAACGCACGCCCACGCCGTGTCTGAGCATATTTTCTCAGACGTGCGCGTATCTGGTCATATTGTCACTACGTCCTGTCACTCTCTTGAATATGAGACATCCACCTGGATTTCCGCGATACGACGGATCGCTATCCTGACATCTGTCACGTCGGTTCTGCACACTGGCCTTCCATTGGCAGCATGAACCGTTCAAGGTCCGCAGCACGGCGTTAACCTAGTTGATAGCCATGGACATTCCAACACTGCACCATCGATCGTCCATTACATATGTAGAACAACAAGATTGCGAGATATTATGAGCAGTGGTGACGTGCTGCATTAGGTAGGTATGCATGCGTGGAACATGATGGAATGATATGTAGCATGGTGACAGCTGATGTGGTAACAAGAATGATACAGTGCAACGTGGGGAGGATCATTGAATGCTGACTTAGTTTGCGCGACCACGACCACGGCCTCGACCGTGACCTCGACCGCGACCACGCCCACGTCCTCGAGCTTTGCCACGCTCTCCATTTTCAGGCGGCCGACAAGATGAATCAGCGATGCCATTCTGCATCGGAACAGTCGTCTCGTCTGACGAACGTTGCGGGTGCACAGTGCGGCGTGTGTTGGTTTTGGCACGATGACTTCCCCGTCCTCTTGGTTGGAAACCTTCTCGTGAACCCGGAGATCCGTGTGGAGGCTGTACTTGGTTAGTCGATGTGGGGGCTTTGGGAGTGGGTGGGGGCGTGAAACCACCGTAACCCATCAGAAGGTTTTGGATCTCCGTGTGCTTGATGCTATCGTTACCCGTCTTCTTTAGTAACGTCTGCTTGCCCTCGAGGGACGTGACCTCCGTCCAGGCCTTACCAATGTCCTGGGTCGTCGCAAGACCCCTATCAAGAATCATCCACACCACTTCAGGTTCGGCAGAGTCCAGTGCAATGGACAGAAGCGATTTTGGAGGCGGAAGGTCATAGATAGCATTATGATCCTCCTGCTTCGGGTCATATGACTCAAAGAAAAAATTGAGAATCTGGACATGGCCATGGTACAAAGCGATATGAAAGGCCGAAAGTCCAAACGAATTACGTTCCTCAGGATCAGCACCTAAGGGACAAGTTTCAGGATTTGCTGTGATCCAACGGTCATTAAAAGTGCATGGGCTCACTGTGGGCATCAAGCCATTCGACCAACTCGGCATCACCATTCTGTGCAGCGATATGCGAGAGCGTTTCCATTGGGTCTTCTGGGTGTATCTCGACGTAATTCCCGCAGCCCATCTTGATTTCCCCGCCGGCAGGATCGACTTCATCTTCCCATACACCTTTCTTGACTTTGGAAGCCTCTCCAGCGCGTGCAGCAGCAAATGTGGCCGATCGCAAGGTTTGAACACGTTGATGTTGCAAATGTGCCGTCTCAACAGCTTTTTTGCGCCGGCTCTCGGCTTCTTCTTTCTTGAAAGCTGCTTTTGCTCTCTGCCGTTTATCAGTCTCTTTACGTTCTGATTTAGTTGATTAGTACTTCATGTGACGTCGGGGATGCTTTCAACGCACCCTTTTCGCGCATTCGCGCTTCGAACGCCTTGCGTTCTGCCTTTTGCTGGGCCCTGCGGACTTCTGCTCGTTCTCTCTCTTCTCTCGTACGTTTTAGGCGAGCTTCGTATTCTTCTTGACTCTCAGGGGCTTTTTGAGGACGGCGACGGTGTGCGTCCTCTACGGGTGGTAGTTGACCTCAAAGGTTAGTCAAGATCAGTGTGACAGGACGTGGCGGGCATACGGGTACGAGTGTAACCGCGCCCAGTGCGACCGTTCAGCACCTCTTCAAAGAGGAACCTGATAAATAGAACGTGGGGTAAGCACTGTAGCGGGATAAGGATACCCCCGTACCTGAAGAACCTCAGGCGTTCTTCCGAGTCGTCGGACTCGGAATCTTCATCGTAAAAGTAAAATTCATCGTCGTCATAGTCCTCAAAATAATCGTCATAGTCGTCGTCACTGTCGTGCGTAAACCCGTACGGGCAATACTGGAGTGGCTCAGAAGGCGTGTGGTGTGTCTGAAGCACAGTATATGCTTCGCTGAGCTCCTGGAACTGGGTGGTAGCTTCTGTGTTTCCTTGGTTCTTGTCGGGGTGCGTACGGAGGGCCAACTATATGTCTCTTTCGGTAAACGCGCTGAAATGGACGATGGACACTCACCTGTTTGTATGCCGATCGGACCCGGTCCATTGACGCCCCCTGAGAATGTGTTTAGGACGCGACACGGCGATGATCTCTCGGCTTTCCTACCTGCTCGAGCCCGAGGAGAGCATAAGCTTCGCTGATAGACGACTGCTTGACCATGCTGGCGAAGTTGGCACGAAAAAAAAAAACGCGCGCGACGCGATGGAGACGCGCCACTAAATTGGCCACAGCATTGACATTCATTAGCCGGAAGCACTTGTGCGGATTTGCCGGTGACAATGCGACCGCTACTACCCTCGACCACCATGCCCGCGCCCGCATTCCAGTCACCATCGACCGAGCAACCTATCGCGTCGCCCATCCCTGTACCGACTCAGGAAACCACACAAGTACAAGGTGCCTCAACTATACTCGCTGGCATTTTCGGTGACAAGTGCGTTGTGTGCTTTTGTTGGGGGAGGAACCCGAGCTCACAAACTCAAAAAGTGTAGCCCGTATTTCCAAGCAGGTTTTGGGCTCATGGTACTTGAAACATGCAGGGTGCCGTTTCACATTCACATTGATTTCTTCCTAGGGAGTTGGCGTTGGGCTTACAGCTCTTCGCCAGGGCCTCGTCCTAGGCTCGACTGCGCTCCGTCGCCGCATGCTCGTTTCCCTCGAGATGAACAATAAAGACCATGCATATGAATGGTTCCTGGCGTGGATGGCCCACAACGCGAGCACTTCATCCCAAAGACGTGCTGCACACGCCTGGCTGCGCAGCCACCAATTGAGTGTCGAGACGGCGTTCGAACAAAGGAGCAACGGAAGTTCCTCAGCATTATTCAAACTCGTGGCGGGGCCCGGGATCCATTGGTTCAAGTACCGCGGAGCATGGATACAGGTTTGTCATTGGATCTTCCTCGGAGAGTAAACCATTTGTATCTGTCGGGTTGACCGGTGATTTTGAAGATGAAACGAGAACGTGAAACGCGCTCCATGCAACTGATGTCTGGCACTCCATGGGAGACGGTAACATTAACAACACTCTCAAAGGATAGACATCTTTTTCCACAGCTCCTTACGGAGGCTCAGGATCTTGCTTTGAAAGGTCAAGAAGGTAACCTTGTCATTCGCACTGCATGGGGTATCGAGTGGAAACAGTTTGGTCAGCCCCGGAGGAAACGTCCACTGCTTAGTGTTGTACTGGACACGGACGTGAGCGAGAAAATTGAACGCGACATTCGCGCTTTCCTGGGAAGGCGACAGTGGTACGCTGATCGAGGTAAGCGTAGTTTCTCAATTAAGTCGTGAAGATTGAAGTCGGTATCCAGGTATACCGTATAGGCGTGGATACCTTCTTCACGGACCTCCAGGATCAGGAAAGACTTCGTTCATTCAGGCACTCGCTGGTTCACTATCTTACGATATCTGCCTTTTGAATCTTTCTGAACGTGGCCTTGCCGATGATAAACTGATCCACCTTCTGTCTAACGCTCCGGAACGTAGTTTCATCCTTATCGAAGATGTGGATGCTGCTTTCAACAAGCGGGTACGAACGAGCGATGACGGGTGAGTCTTCCTCATTGCCCCAAATGCCACATATAGACCTCTCGGTAGATACCAGTCCTCGGTCACGTTCTCGGGCTTTTTGAATGCACTAGATGGAGTCGCGTCGGGAGAGGAACGAATCATTTTTATGACGACGAATCACTTGGAAAAACTCGACCCAGCACTCATCCGACCCGGTCGCGTCGATCTCAATGTGCTGGTTGATGATGCCTCGCCGACCCAGGCAAAGACATTATTTACCCGTTTTTACGGCGAGAGCGACGAGACATCTAGAGAAGATATCGATCGCATGGGACATCAACTGGAGGAACTTACGGCGACGGAGATGCGCCACGGGCGCCGGATAAGCATGGCTGCTCTCCAGGGTCTGTTCATCCGGAACGGTGCCAAGGAAGCCGTGGCAGGGTGCCGCGAGCTCTTCGTGGACAGACGGACATGACAGACAGCTGGTATATAGTATGCACACGTCCACATGTACTGTCGATCTGGGCGGAGAAATGGACAAAAAAGGTCAGAAAGTAGGCTTGCGCTTTCGCCCAGTATATCTTGAGTCTCGAGGGACACCTTCCTTGCCTCTCTGACGATATAGCTACAAGATAATGGTTTCAGTGCAAGGCAGCGGCGTAGACCGACTAGCTCACTTCTTTCTTTTTCAATATCCAATCTCTGTCTTTCACAGTCTTCCGCTTCCCGCTACGATCGCGCTTCTTTTCTGTCTCCCTTCTCCTCTCGAACGATACCCGCTCGTCCTCCATCTCTAGACCCTTTGGTAACTGCTGCTGTTGTCCACCACCACCACCACCACCACCGACGATCAAGCACAAGAACACCTTTCTCGCCTTTTTGGAATTCGGATAATCGACGACGATACCGCCGCCAAAACCTGCTTTTTGTGCTACGGAAGTGATGAGTTGTATTTGGTCGTCCGAGGAAGGGTAGAACTGGAGGACGGCGCGTGACGGGTTACGGAGGGCGGAGTAGAGCGTCGTGAAGAACCGATTCAGACGGTGAGGGGGTGACGACGTCGGATGGGACGTTTCTGCGTTTAACAGCCATTGAAGAACGGATATACTGCAATGATGAATCGTCCACGAGGCTCGTTTGGGGGAGGTGATGAGATGCGCGTTACCTGATTGCACCATCAAAGCTTCCAGGGCGGAAACCAAACCCCTGACCGATATCTTGCAGGAACAGGTCGCCTTCTACCTCTCTTTCCAGGGCCACCTCTGAACTCGGGAGTCGAATTTCGACTCCTGTACATCTAGCCCTTGGAACGACTCACCGAGCATACTCGGGGCAATATCTACTCCTGCCCAGACATACCCTTCTTCATCGAGTATTGCCCCCGATAATCCAGACCCACATCCAATGTCGAGGAGGAATGCAGGTTCATCTGGTGGGAGATTGAGCAGCTCCAGTGCTCGGTAGGTCATATCTGCTTGGATCTGCTGATTCCGGGTGCTTGATGGACCGTCGACGGTATCTGTCACGATGGAGATGAGGAACTCACTTTGTCGTGTACTTTTTGGCCTCGGCATCACCGTAATACTAACGGTAGATGGTCAAGGATGGTCGGCTGTATGAGAAGAGGCAACATACGATTTCTGGTGGTGCTTGAAGCTCTGGTCTCGACATGATCAATAGGATTCTGTTGGAGTACTACTCTCGACGGATGAATCTGTATGTGAACGATTCTGCAGTAGATTTTGGTACGAGACTGAGTGCAGGCATACACATTGCAGCGAAAAACCTGGCACGTGATCTATATCACAACATCACTGGGCGCATCCAATTCATACATCGCCGACCATGGCGACGAGCAAGCAGTACAAGGCCATCGGCGAAGACCTCTGGAAGGGTCGTACTGAGAAAACTGTAAGGCAATGCCCTACGGTCCCTTCGACGCGTTAACGTCGATCAGACTAACCCATACACGACAGAATGCTGAGCTATTCGCATTGACATACGGCGCTCTCGTCCTACAATTGATTCAAGACTATGAGGACTACGCCGAGGTCAATAAACAGCTTGAGAAAATGGGGTACAACATAGGGATAAGACTGATTGAGGATTTTCTGGCGAGGAGCTCCCTCGGCCGGTGCGCTGATTTCAGGGAAGTTGGCGAGGTCGTGGCAAAAGTGCGTACCTTCGTGCCCTCTAAAAAGGATCATGAATTCATGCCAAATCAATCCAAGGTCGGGTTTAAATCGTTTCTGAACATCACGCCAACGGTCACGCACACTGCACCAGTGTCGAGACCGAACAGTACCCAGCAACAGGGCGCTGTAGCTGGTTCATCGTTTATTCTCGCCCTTGAAGAGAACCCTCTGGCAGAGTTTGTTGAGTTGCCAGAAGAGGCCCTTGAAGGGGGTCTATGGTTTAGCAACGTGCTGTGTGGTGTGATCAGAGGGGCTCTGCAGATGGTGCGTAACGATAATCCTTCCTAACAGACGCGTTGTGGACCTCACCACTCTGTAGGTACAAATGCAGGTGCAGGCCGAATTTATGTCAGACGTACTGCGAGGGGATGAAAGCACGGAAATTCGCGTCACATTGTTGAAATACCTGGAGGAGGAAGTGCCTATAGGCGACGATTAGACTCACCTGTATTTCTAGTTCCCGACAGACTGCACACGCAGCCTAACGCAAATGGAGGAGTCATTGTCAATCGTACGTTTGGAATTCGATGCGCGCTGAATAGATGAGATTCCCATAGAACCTCGATGATGTGGATATAGTACTGTATGGGGTGCCAAAATCCGTTTAGCCAAACCGGTTAACCCTGTTGAGTTTCCTCGCTGTCTTGGCATTTGACTGGGTGTTCTGTCCTCTGACAGGCAGACCCATTGCATGCCTCTTCCCTACATAACTCCCGATCATCCTCAGATGAGCAATGTTCTCCCTCACAACTCGTTTTGCCTCCGACTCGATCTTCAAGCTCTTCAGCGTATCCGCGGGACCAGGCACCGAATCCTCGAAAGCTTTTCGCCGGAGGTCCTCTATCGGCGTGGAGACAGGGAATGGTTTGTAGGTGAGCGAAGCGAGCGGCATACGACGGAGTGGAGGTGCGGTGGAAGGGGAGGCGAGAAAAGAGGCAAGTTCGGTGACCTGGGTCGGTGTAAGGTCCCGTATTTTTTGACGGTCGTGGATTTGCAGTCGTGCACAGAGTCGGTGGGCTGTCTTGTTTCCGACGCCGTAGAATGTAGTCAACGCTTGCTGGTGGAGTGGATGTCAGGGAAATGAGGACGCTGCGCGATACCTAACACGCACCCTTGCATATTGCAAGTCTGGCAGAAGTACTCCAAGGACGTGCACCATCTTCTAACGCGACGGAGGGACAGGAACAATTTGACACTCCGCACCGCGCCTGCGAGTAGGACTCACACTTTCCGACTTGCCAAACCAACCGAGTTCACACAAGCAGAACAATCAATAATGTCTACCAGCCAGGCGGAGGGACGTCGTCAGGACGATCTCATCAAACAGCGTCTTCAGAACCGCGAAGAGTACGAGCGACAAAAACAAAACCTCATCAATGAAACCGAAAAGTCACGTCCTTCGGCGAACAAGTTCGTCGGGCAAAATGACTCTATGGAAGATACCCTCAAGAATAGCACAATTGGTCTTGTGCACCTGGAAGACTTCCAGCAGAGGAGGAAGGCGCTGGAGGAAGCAAAGGCACGGGAAGCGGCGCGTACGAATGAGCTCAAGTAAGTGAATGTTTCCGTCGATTTCACTGCACGGTTCAACACGCAAGGAATGGTGTCTGATAGCACATGGAGCATTTGTTTAGAGAGGAAAGAAAGAAGGTGAAAAAACGCAAGAAGGCAAAGTCGACACTGTCTTTCGCCATGGATGATGAGGAGGGTGATGGGGAAGTGTCGTCTCGCCAAACTCCAGATGCGGAAAATAGCGAACCTGCAACGAAACGCTCCAAGTTCGGCAAAAATCCCAACGTCGACACGTCCTTTCTCCCCGACCGCGAGCGGGACGAAGAAGAGAGAAAAGAACGGGAGCGACTTCGCCAAGAGTGGCTCCGAAACCAGGAGGAACTCAAAGCAGAAGAAATTGAGGTCACTTACTCCTATTGGGACGGTAGTGGACACAGGAAATCTGTATTCGTACGTTCTTTAGATCAACTATCTGAATCCTGTTCCAAGCTTTTTCAAGTGTAAGAAAGGGGACACCATCAGCACCTTCTTGGAAAAGTGTCGGCAGCAATTCCCTGAGCTTAGAGGAGTCAACGTTGACAACTTAATGTATGTGAAGGTACGGCTTCTCTCGTCTTCAGCCATCAAATCGTCTCCTAATCTATCCTCCGTACTCAAGGAGGATCTCATAGTACCAGGGGTATGTGGTCCCTCCGTGCCAATTGCTTTGACGTTGACATCTAAGTAGCATTATACATTCTATGACTTCATTGTCAACAAAGCCCGGGGAAAGTCAGGACCCCTCTTCAACTTCGATGTCCATGACGACGTCCGCCTTCTTGCCGACGCAACAAAGGAGAAGGATGAATCACACGCTGGGAAAGTTGTGGAGCGAAGTTGGTATCAGAGGAACAAACATATCTTCCCTGCATCACGATGGGAGGTGAGTATCCAACCACTCATGAATTTCTTTATACTGATGTTTATGCACAATGCTAGATATATGACCCCGAGAAAGATTATGGAATGTATACAATTGCCTGATCAGTACTTGGCCTCACGTCGACCTCATTGATTGTGCGACTTGATTAATATATTGTACTCAAGTGCACAACGTAGAGAGTGTGATCAATGGCCCGTTAAGTTTGCGCGGAAGTGGCAGGATTCCATAAGAATCTACAAAAAAAACGCTACAAAATGAAATGCCAGGACCGTGGATTGAACACGGGACCTCCAGAACTTCAGTCTGTTGCTCTCCCAGCTGAGCTACCCCGGCGACAGTTGGTTGTCTCTTTTTGAGATCTATCATCACATAGCCTATCCCCGTCGTGGTCCACCGGAACGCTTTGATTCTTGCTTTGATTGCACAGGCCATCCGTCTTGATATAAAAGATGTATCAACGAACTACGTCTGCCCACCCATTTTACACTCCCTGCCACGATGTCCACACAGTTAAACCTTCGCACCATCTCGCGGCTCCCGGGGCCATTACCTGAAGGACCCGTTGCCAGCAGCGCGAGCTTTCTGGACGCGCAGTTCTCTATGGGCCACGATGTTGCACCACCCGTCCAAAAGTCTCTGTCGAATCCTGGACCGACGAATCAACCCGTGAATGACGATCCTCCGATGCCACGTACATGCAGATTTGCACCCTTCGATGAGCATCTTAACGAGCTGGCCAGGACACCGCGCTGGCAAAAGGACCTGGACGATCATTTTACGAACATCTTCAAGAGATCCGTCTTGTCAGAATGCCCGATCGACGACGTGGTGGCACGGGCGTTGTGGATCATCGGAAGGCCGACACAAGTAAAGATTCGTGGCCTTGCTCTAGCCATATATATGCACTGGATGCGCATGCAATTTCGTTGCAAGGACCCGAATGTATCTGCTCCGGAAATCGTCGCTCTCATTTCGAGGATAACCGACCATTTGGGATGGATGTCGGTTCGCGCTCAAAAGGACTTCGTGGATGAACTCAGCTACCTCTGTATCGAGAAGCTGAAACTGACCTGGGACTGGGTACGATCCGGACGAATTCTCGTAGTTACTAGCTCACACTCTTATAGTACGTCGCCGTCATGACTCGCGGAGCATTGCCCATACCTCGCGAAAACCTGTTCATGCGAGTGATGGCTGTCGTCGCAATGATCAGTCACTTGTTCCGCAGCGGTCAGCTTCAATTCGGTACCGCGCTCAATGGGTTGGGATATATTGCTATGACGTCGCCCTGGCCGGATGCCGTGGCTATTATATATACCCTCTTGCACGAACTTGGACCGAAATTTGCTCTGGAACAGGCTGGGTGGGATTTTATCCAGCGCCTGCTTGCTGACCTTTTCCCGCTCACTGTGGGGCGGGTTCGTGTCCACCCCCTCTGTCAGCTGGTGTGTCTCACCATTATTGTTGTCTCGTAAACATTACTGATGGTATAAAGGTCACCGCGATCAACACACTTGTAGTAGAGTGGCATAACAGAACCCGCGTCACGCTGTACCATACATTTCCAAAGGGGAACAACCAATTTCATGCTCACCACTCATAGATATGAATCATATTTTCCTACATATACCTGTTAATATTATGCACGTTCTGTCTTGCATTACAGATTCACGGCCCATAGGGAAATAGTGCTATGATACACTTAAAAAGTTGGTCTAATAAATGAGTTGTAAAACGGCGACTTGGGTGGTCCGTTTCTTGCCGTCGAGCGGATGAGTGTGGATGGTCAGTCAGGTAGTCATGCGAGTTGAGGCCTAGGTCTCGGATGGATGTGGAATTAGGGTAAGTGATCGATATAATGCGACGTGATATCGAAAAAAGTCCACAAGAGTCCATGTGTAGTGATGCTTCGCACCGCGCTCACACCGAGACCTTGATAAATCCGTGCTATTCCAGCAAGTACTGGTTTGGGGTCTTTCGGGTCGGGACCTTGTGTTACAAATGAGCAAAGCATGGAACATGATATAGAGTTCCAACATACCCCTTACAAGCCGGCGGAGAGTCTCCCATATTCCTCTCGGCGGTATGCCGGATAAGGCACGTTGTTGAACCTTGGTCTTTACCCTGGAGAGATGTCACTTGGATTAGTTACAATGATCAACGGGGTTAAGAGCAAACTCACACATCGAGTGGGTAAATCAGTGCCCACGAAGTGACACCAGCAAGCGAACCACATACAAAGGGGATGAGAGAAACGGGTATCGGTAACCAGGGAGGTGTCGGCCCTTGCTCCCCTGAGCGTTGTCGGCCTAGGATATGACGCATGGCGTCATATTCAAAAAAATATAATGCTGTACCAGCTGTGTCGCGTACTGTATAACAATAGGAGACATAGGTGCTCAGTGAAACAAGTACAAGTGACATCACGGACCAAAGTGTAATCGGAAACCAATGTAGAGACCAGATAAGCCGTTCGTCCGAAATATGTCGCGAACGGCTTCCAGAGTACCTGGCGGCTTCGCCAAGTGGATTCCCTTGCTCGAAGCGATACTGTACTCGAGTTGTCTGCGGACCTAGTGGATTAGATATCAAGATACTAGTGTCACTTCAATGGTTATGTATTTTACCTTTACAAGCTCGAATGCTATTGAAATCATATTTAGCACAAGTAGTCGAGGGAAACAGCAGACGCACGTGCGCTTCCGAAGGAGATTAGGGATCCCGACAGTGCACCACTTATACCTCCAGCGAGCGCTGCATCGGATATCTTATTCCGAGAGAAATAATGATGGTCGCGACAGTATTCTTTCATGTCACTGTATATGGTGAACGAAGCGGCACCTTGAAAATACTCAGCAAAAAGATGGATTACCGGGGATGGATGCACTCACGGACGAATGATATCGTAACAAGAGGAATCCATATCCCGCGATAGAACCCTTTCACGCCTTCCTCCTGATACACCAAGGCTGCCAGTTTTGGAACAGAGACTCGTGTCTTGGTGGTCTGTAACCTTGACTTTAACGAGTCCAACTGGGACAATCACGGTCAGACTGAATGTGAATTTCGGACAGGGGAGTGGACGTACCGGATACCCTGCAACTGTAGATATGTAACTGGCCGAAAGGGCACATACTACGGATTTATTTCCTGTATGCGAAGGTTTAAAGATGGGCCGGCGAAGTTCTCTCGAAAAGCATACGTTTCAGAGCATCGTTCAGCGCCGCACGATCGAACCAAGGACTGTGAGGGGCTCTGTCGGACAAATGGGCGTCTATGCTAGGGTTTGGGTCTGTGAAAACGTACCTAGATCCATCCATGGAGCACAGATCAAGGCTGACCCAATTGCAGAGCCCAGTCTTTGTGCGCTTTGCGCGTCAACAATGAGGACTTTCCAAACGGTTACGTTCGCGAGACTTATGAGCTCTGAGATCCGGGAGAAAGAAGCACACTAGCGAAAACAAGGTACCCACTCACCGGCCTCAGTATTGGAGGGCTCGGTAGTTGGCTTATGGGTGTATGACAAAAATAAAATAAAATAAAATAAAATAACGTCGGACCGTGCGGACCGTGCTAGGCTAGGTTTCAAACTCCGGTCAAGACTGTAAGCCAGCACTGAAACCAAGTAACTTGCCAAGTCCCCGCGGGTTCAGACGTGCAATCGGGTCTAATCTCGCGTACAACTAGTACCACGGGCCATCAGAACCCCCCTATCCGCTTCTTGGTTAGTTTCTTTCCAGCACCTGGTCGACCACCAAATGGACCGGGAAGCGTCTGTGTGCTCGCCATCAGCGCTTGAGAGAACGCGCCGAAGCCAGGTTCATATTGCTGTGAGTGTGTTCGCTGTACAATTTGGCTCTCGGCCGTAGGAGGCGCGTGCTCGACGGTGTGGACTACCGAAGGTTGTGCGGCTGCAGCAACGACAAGAGGCGGTCGTTGCGGTGGTATTTGCTTCTTTTGTGTCACAGGCAACGCAGCAGGTAACCTTCTGTTGTGCGGGATATGTTGGGCGTCTATATCCGAAAGGCCATATGGGTCACGATACGTGTAATCTCTCGGATCCGTTCCCAAATCCCACTCGGCGAGCAAAAGTCGGACCCCAAGCGGACTTGAAACACCTGTATCTTGTCCGCTATCTCGGTCCTTGGCATAGTGGTCAGCGCCTGGCTTGCGAACCGGGCGGAAGTACCCAAACTTGACTTCAGGAGGCTCCTCACTATACGACATCTCTATAGGATGTGCCATGGTATTTGGTGTTGCCTCACCCGCAGAGAAAGAATGGAGTTTCGCGAATGGTCCAGGCCTAGCAGAATACACATCGTTTGACAGAGCCAAGTCAAGAACCAACTGCTCCCGGGCTTCCGTCTCGCGCCGCACAGAAGCATCGTTTCTTTCAACTCCCGACACCAGATTCAGTTCCTTCAGATATTCATGCAGAGCACTACAGTTGGCAGAATGGTAAATGAGACCAGGGATCGCCGTGTCTTGGATGTTGTAATGCCACCGTGCATGACCAGCGAGTTTCTGGATGGCGAGATGACCACGCATCAAAGCGTCAAAAGCTTGCTTTGAGTTGATATTGCTGCCAGCGAGAAAGTCTGTGTGCGAGGCGTTTTTGTTTCCATCCTCAATACCAGATATGACATCGAACCTTCGGAAAGGAATGTGTCATCATTGAGATAGGGAAGAAAACAAGCGTCTCACGTTGTTAGCATTTTCTCAGCTGTTTCCATTGTGTCCTGCCAAACATCGGACAACCGAGCTAGCGTGTCTCTGAATGCGTCCCGATCCATATCCTCTTGAGCATCGTCGCCAATTGTAATTATCTCTGCATTGATCATGAGAACAGATATCGTTATGAGGACGGAACGACAAACTTTCGTAAGCGCCGCGAAGGTTCACTTCGGTATAATGTCTTCCTCCAGCTGGGCCAAAGTCAACCTGCAGCCCGTCGGCCTGCTTGTCCAGCGTCTGAACATATTCATCCCACTGATGAACTACATGACCCTCCTGCGCAGATCCTGGCCGGTCTTCGTCAGGTCGAGTAACACGGATATCTTGTCGGTGGATGCTCCCACGTTGACAGAGGCGAAGGAATGTCAACTCCACGTCCGAGGGCGACGCAGCAAGTGCATGGCCATCGTACGCTGTGAACATCGGTCCATTGTGAGGTAAACAAGACGGGATGGAGTTACAATGCAAGAGATCATCAGAACCTCTGCTAACATCATACAAAGTGACAAAACTATTTCTCCGTGACGTTAATAGTGATAAGGAGGCTTGAGATGCTGATGAGTGCACCCTCTGTGAGGCAAGAGAGAAACATACCACCACTGATGTTGGCAGTTAGCACTCGGAGTGTCCGATCAAAACTCCGGTGATGTTTGAAGCTCAATAGAGGTCTTCTGCGGAAGCGATCATCAAGCCATATCATGTCGGACGTAGTTGTGATGCGAGTAATGTAGTCGCGCATCGGGCTCTCAAACGACGTCAAAATAGCACTTGGGTGATCGAGAGAAAATACGCCCGCAACGGAGCTCGCTGACTGTGAGGGTGCAATGAGAGACTCTCTACAAATAAGAATACACGCGTACCCTCAAATCAATATGCTTGACAGCTTTACGGGATGCGAGAAAACATTCGTCATCCCGCCTGGTGATACCAAGTTGCCAAAAGCAGTCGTCGTTACTGACTTCGTGGGCTCCAATCAACTGCCTAGTCCAAACAGGTGGTCAGGCATCGCGATAGAATAGTAGCCGGAACATACATCGCCTTGCTGCCGTGATATGTAGTGCACTTATATACCTTTCCACTTCGATTAACCACAACAATGTCAGGACCAGAAGCCAAGATTCTGGAATCCACGATTGGAATGCCTCCAGTCTCAGACCTCGTAATGTCGACTTCTCTCGTGACCGTCGAACGTTCGAGGCGGAGGAGAGAAGATGCAGTGTGTGTTCGAATCAACAGAGCGCTGGAAGGTGTAGCAATCCATTCAGATGGCCCAATCGCGGATGAGATCTGCAGAATTGGCGTTTCAAACGCAAAAGATGGTGACCCTACGGGGTTGAACACCATATTTCCCGACCTGTCTGAACGAAAA
>JBBPSL010000013.1:112965-123542 GCA_038093555.1 Butyriboletus appendiculatus
ATGTCTGGCCTGGTAAAAAGATGGCAGGTCGGCTCGGGGGCGAACGCATCACTGTTCAGAACCTCACTGTAATGCGAGTGGACAGCCAGCTCGACTTGATCTTCCTCAAGGGTGCCGTTCCTGGCATCGATGATGCCCAGGTCGCAATTCGTGACGCTAAGAAGAAACTGGTTAGTGTGGCCAAAGCTCATCAGGCCAACGGAGAATATGAAAAGGTGCTACCAAAAGGCGTGGATGATCTTCCATTCCCGGCTGGTACCGAGGAAATGGCAAGGGACCTTCCAGCAATCGTCGAGGCACCGTCCAAACGCGTTACCAGTCCTTTCATTCCTAGGGAGTAGAGCATGTGTATAATCTCGACTAATCGTCACACTTCTTCTTGTATACACCTCCATTGCCACTCATATTCGCAGTGTAGCGGCTGCGTGACGACTCGGATGCTCAGTCTTTGACGTTGAGATAGGACATGATATTCAAGCGGAAGGCCCGGTCCACTTTCATCATAGTATCACTCTCAAGCAAAAGATGGGCACTGTCGATCGTACCCAAAGTTATGTCACTTGTACGACGAGGTCGCGGCGGTTTGGGACAGCACAGAACCCCTCAGACTAATTTACGGTACGTCCCTCCAACCTCCTCTCGTTTCGTGCACTCATCCACACGTTAGGTTAGCCGCCTCGGTTTGGCACCTCCTCAGGATGTCCTCGGCAAGGCTCTGCTCAACTACTGTCACATAGCCTACGAGAGACCATGTTCTCGGCTAGATCGATATATCTAAACTTTGGTTTTAGATCCCGCCGAGAGATGGTTATCGTGGAAAATTGCTGGCAGCCGCAGACATGAGCTTCCGAAAGCTTGCGACTCGTCGCGAACTTGAAAAAAGCCACCTACATATCGTGTTAGGGTGTGCACAACATATCATGCGAGCCGATAGAATAGACGCTCAGATTATGTGGGTCTTTGTTTGCCATATCCATGTCCTACCTTTGTAACCTGAATATTGTTGATGGGCTAATCGTTGTTCCCTTTCAGTGGGAATTCGCACCGCCTAGCCTACATCGGGATGAAGCCTCGCGATTTATCTTGAACGGAGCTTCTTCGGGAAGAACATTTATACCCATCTTCAACATTTCCGCGAACAGTACACGGTGTTGTGAGTGACTCCCACAGTTGTTGTAAACTCGTCGGAGTCCTCTTTTTGGCTTCGCTCAGATACAGGAAAAACGGTGCGCATCAATCGCAGAGGAATGTCGAAGGACGTGTTCGATTCGAGTTACGTTGTCTAGGGGCGATACTGTGACTCTCCACATTCATTCTCATGTCTGCTTTTTCAAGGTATATGCCACTTGCACCGTGGACTCCTGTGAGAATCAAAATCTTACTCAGGCTGTATACTTCCGTCGGATCCACCTCTCCGTGTAATATCGTACCCATTCACACAGAACCGTTTGGTACAATCTGGGTACCTAGACCGATACATCGGACCTGCGTTATCGGCGCCCGATAATGGCACCGGGTCAAGAAGGCAGTTCACAACGAATCATGTCTTGCAAAGCGCAGATTGACATCGACGCTTTGTGACAGGTGCGACGAGAGTTGGCGGTGTGTTCATCTATTCACACCCTGCACTATTCTTCTGTACCATTGATCTCAGTAACGTAGAAAATCCTGCCGTACGTTGGAAGCTTATCGGGATGAGTGAGATACAATCTGGCATTGCGGATTTACCAGCCTGCGCTTCTTGGGAAGCGAGTTATCATCATGAGCTCCACACGACACACGATCAAATGAATGACATGGTCGTAGCATTGTAGTCGTTGCCGAAGTGGTATCTGTGTATATCATAGGTGATGCACCAAATCATTAGCTGTTACCTGGCACGTTGAGCTAGCGTGGCGCCAAACTCATCCGCTTCGGTTGGAAGCTAGGCCAGAGATAGTTATTGAGGTCGGTAGGTTCAGGATCGGATACACATTAATAGGGATTTCTAAAGGGAAATGTCGTCGGATATTGATGTACAATAGATCATCGATGCCGATGACTGCCTAACGTTCGGATGAGAGGAGTTTTGCGTCGATAGCGTCCTTTGTCAGGCCCTCCGCTCCGTCGTTGATATCAATGACCTTGGATATGTCCGCCTGAAAAGAAACCTCGGTCATGATAGAGCGATATTAGTATCTGAATATGTACGCACGACATTCTGGAAGTCAAGGAATGCGCTCGCGTGCAAAGTCATGAGCTTGGTCTCGGATGAGGAAGGCGCCCAGTTGAGGAGAACCAGTGGGAACGAGGTTCTTCCATCCCTGTGCTTGAGCTCGTAGGACAGTACGACGTATCTTGGTGAGTTCTCAGGGAGTTCTAGCGAAGATGAAGTCCGTTACTCATCCAAATCCACGACCAAATCGTTCGAACTACCTTCCGCAAGCTCCTCGATGGAGATGCTGTCGAACTGCTCTTGCTCTTCCATGATGAGTGCGTTCTTGTTGATCTTGATGACAAGCGCAGCACTCCCTTGGCTCCGCCTTGCGAAACGAAATTTGCGGAGGGAATCCTTGAGGCTCAGGGGTATATCAACTGTGTGCGACTTTCCGTCCTGTCTTCAGTGTCGTTCTGCATGCATTTTGCGCATATCGAGCTCACCATCGTTGATAGCGACCTCGAGTCGAGAACATCCAAATAAGGCACTACGCAGCTGCTTATGCATCGTCTAATTGCGTATTAGTACCTCCGCATGTGTTTCCCCATGCTTCAGCTTGATCAACTCTCGCCTTCAGAGTTCAGAGAGCTCCGCAAAATGTTCTTGAAGAGAGCATCAATGCTTTAACCCGAACCAGCAAATGAACTTGGCCGAGGGTAAGAATTTAAAACATTGACAGACGCCCGATTACTGTACATTGTCGTTATTATTATTGGCAGTGCGGATCCGGTTATAGAAGAGCTTTGTAAATTTATAGGGCCATGCGGCACCCGAGCTACTACTAGTCTCTCATCTCCTTTCGCTACTAACCATGACTCCCTCGAGAAGCCCCGGGCGTGCAGAGGACCCCCTCCACCCAGATGACCCTGACGGGTACTCTCACCCAAATCACGAACAGTCCGCTCTCCTCGCTTCGGGGCAGTTCCATTCACCTCTGTCTGAGGAGGAGGAAGACGACGCCCACGCTCGTGAAGTCACATCATGGAAGAGACTTCCTTGGTGGAAGCGGCCCTCCCCCTATTGGTCAGTGTCAATCATGGCGTATATTTTTCACTTAACACTTTTATACAGGGTCATCTTTGGCATACCTTTTGGCTCCATTGGATTCTCTGCTCTACTTGCCCCGAAGGTAGCCATGTACACTACCCTTGCGTGCCGTGTTCACAGGCCGGAATATATCATGAATAATCATTCTCCACACACTTTCGCATTCCCACCGACACACAACCTCGCGGTAATCAACGCCCCTGATGGCAGTGAGACCGCAGTCAATACAGCCTCCATCTTCGTTCCAAACCCCACACACGCCCCATCATCAGATTATTCCCCAAATGGACCTGATTACGAGCAAAAGTGTGCCTCGGATCCAATCGTACAAGCGGTCGTTGCAAGACTCAACGCAGGTTTGTACCAAGT
This sequence comes from Butyriboletus appendiculatus, assembly GCA_038093555.1. NCBI lineage: Eukaryota > Fungi > Basidiomycota > Agaricomycetes > Boletales > Boletaceae > Butyriboletus > Butyriboletus appendiculatus. The sequence continues at coordinate 116,579 of JBBPSL010000013.1, forward strand.
CCGCTATTCTTCTTCATGTCTGAACTTGCTCTTAGTCTTCACCACCGCCACGGGGATACTCAGTTGCCTCACAACTGGCTGGTGGGGATCCGTAAGTGCATACCAAAGCTTGGTAGACCATTCTGCTCAACGTGTCTATCCAGTTGTCTGATCGTTATGGACGGCGAAACGTCATCTTTGTCTCTATATTCGGTTTCTTCTTGGCTGATGTCACTCATGTCATCACCGCATGGTTTGTGGATGTATTGCCTTTCGGATATTGGTTCCCTTTGGTTGGCTACTTAATCGAAGGCGTGTGTGGAGGTGAGTGCTTTACACAAGAACCCTTGTTTGAGGGCTACTCCGCCAAATGCAACATTGATCTTCATGTGTAGGTTTTTCGTCAGGGGCGGCAATTAGTCACGCGTACCTAGCAGATACAACTGATCCATCTACAAGGTCAATTGTGTTTGGTGTCACAATCATGTCTTGCCATTTGAAACTATTGATTGGGCAGATCGCGATATTTCTCACTTTCACGTGGTTTTATGTTCACAGGTGTAGCTGTCGGGCCTGTTCTCGGTGGTCTCCTCATACGCTCGACGGGGACTGTACTGTCTGTCTTCTATTTCGCCTCCATTCTACACGGCCTATACAGTGTTCTCATTCTATTCGTCCTTCCGGAATCACTTACTCGAGCGAGAGCCCGGGGTGCACGCCTACGGCGGAGACAAGAAAAGGCAAACGAAGTGCCCATTGGTCGTGCTCTCGGTGTCATGAAGAGTATCACTAGGTTTATTAGTCCGCTTGTCGTCTTACTGCCTGAGCAATCCTTGGATACAAATCCACTCAAGCGGAAAAGAAGGGATTGGAGCTTGTTCTGCATTGCTATTGCTTTCGGACTTAGCACGAGCATCTTGGTGAATACTGCCACGATATACCTTTGACACCAAATCACTCATCGCCGTCAATACAGGGATCCTTTTCTTACAAATTCCAATACGCTGCATCGCAATTCAGTTGGACTCCAGAACTTGTGGGTGTCTCCGACTGGGTTCGTCCGTTCACTGACGATACAACTCAGACAAGCTACTATGTCTCATTTAGCGGTGCTACCCGCGCCTTCTTCTTGGCGGTCGTTTTACCCCGTAAGAATCCCATTTCTCGCTGTGGAAAGCTCCGCTCAAGCATCACACAGTTATCATCAAATACCTGAAACCGACCACTGTCCAGCTCCCTTGCGCGCCTGATGAACCTCTTCGAGGCGCTGTTGGTCTTTCTCCAACTCGCGGTGCCAGTTCACCTCCAGACTCGGCTCAAACTAACCCCTCAGAGCAACCTTTGCCTGCTTCTCGTTCTCCTGCCTTTGATCTTGCACTGGCACGCGCCTCTGCGGGGATGGAAATCACAGCTTTCCTGGGCATGGCAGTCGCAAGTACAGGTGCACTCTTCACGTTGGCGAGTGCAATCGGCTCGTTTGGTGCGGGGTTCACTCCCGCCACGCAGGCACTCGCACTAGATATCTACACGAATCGTCGTTCCCAAAACCGCGGCGAGGTCGGCAAACTCTTTGGCGCACTCAGTGTTCTAGAAGCTCTGGGGTATGTGTTCCTATTCATCCTGCAGGCCGGCTTTAAGCTGGTCCGTAACTGTTGGCTGACGACGCTATCTTGACGCATGTGGTCGTGTGGTCGTTTGTTTCGCTGGCTTGCGACAGGGCTCAGATCATTAGCCCAGCAGTGTATGGGTTTGTCTATTTCAACACGGTCGCGACTTTCCCGCAAGCTATTATGATCGTGTCGATGTGCACGTGGCTGCTCGCGCTCACTTTCTTTTCTTTCGTGCGTCTACCCTCCAAAGCAGTCGGTGGCCGTGTTACACCTGAACACGGGAACGAAAGCATGGAGGCCCCCGACATTTTGGCTGCGATAGATGATCAGGTTGTCGAAGGACGATAAGGGCGGGGATTCAATCCGTTATGGCGGTATTGATATTTTCCCTGCGGTAGTTCATCGAGGAGGGGAGAATCGGGTTGTTCACTGACAGAGCCCGGGATGAATCGATGACCGATTTGTACCTTGCGACATATGTGGGTTCGCGGCCAAGCGAGTTCTGAATTCGTCAATATTCGGCGTACTAGATCATGATCACGTATACACATAACTTTGGTGTTATCTGCTTAAGTGGTGTGACAAGATTTATTGTTCACATAAATACAATCTCTAAATGACAACTAATGCGTTGTACAAACAGAGCTTGCATGTCACATCTATGTAGCCATACCACATAGTATGTTGTACAGGATAACAGCAGGCTTTTGCAATACAGGGCGATAGTGCACCTTGCGCCCTCGAATGCAAATGCGACTCGCGATCCGCTCGGAAGTACGAATGAATAGCAATCAAGAAAGACAATAAAAAATCACTCCTAGATAAGCAGATATATAACCAAGCTTACCTGTCCCTTGGACTCGAGTCCCAGACTACAGTTTCACGCAGCGTCCACGGTCGTCGGAGCACCATGTCCGTCCGATGACCCCCACCACCACCGCCCGAGCCACTTCCAACTTGCATAGACACAGAGGAAATTGAAAATCCCGACGACGGTGGAACCTGCGCCAAAGACGATGACGAGCCACCATGTATAACCTACGATGCGGTCCAACGTGCGGCCCGTGTATTTCTTGACGATTGTAAAAGGATCAGGCGTTGGGGTGTACGTCGAGGGCAGGCAAAGACGAGGATGGGTCGACAACGGTCCTGCCTCTGCGGGCGTTGATGGCGAAGTGTTGGGTGCAGGGAGGAGAAGGAGGGATACCACCGGTTTCTGTTGATAAAGTGACAACACACGCATGATGAGCATAATATATTATGGGCAATGCTGGCATAAAAGGGAACTTACATGATCCGAAGTGACATACGAGGGAATAGACGTGTACAAAATGTTAGCAATGTCTGACTTGTCCGGCGCATTGGGCAAGTCCGTGTACGTCGTGTACAAAATTCTGTCCGTCCACGACGGCGCTCGTCTCGTACTGAATATGATCTTAGTACGGAGGAGTGACGACATGCAAGGAAGAAAAGCTGCGTACTCGTACTTGTCGACTTCACCGAGCACGTATTTGTATGTGCATTTGAACGTCCAGAAAGGGCCTTCTCGTAAACTGATGAACACACGTCCGTTGCGACGCTCATTGATGAGTTGGTCGTACTCCTTCAAGGTTTCTCGTGTTTTCTCGTCGGTAAGCATGGTCAGTGCCTCTTCATTGCGGGATGCCGTACGAAGTTGGTGTGAAGGGGGCATCGCGACACGGAAATTGAGGTCGCCGAGGAAAAAAAGGTGAGAGGTAGCATACATAGTTGTGAGAGATTCGTTAGGGAGCGAAGGTGGCGGCGGGAAAATAAGAGTCCGGACAATGTGATGATAATCTGCTATCCTATGTTTGAGGTGCGTCTCGTGGGCTGTGAGATGGGCACAGACAAAACTGCCAACGACCGGGTGAGGTAGGGGAATGCGATGGATGGACACACTGACGTGAAGACTTCGCCAGCTTTCGAACCACGATCAGCGACGCGGAATCTTATGCCTACGGCACCCTTGTTACCCATATATGCGGGTCCGGTACCAGTCCATTGTGTCTGCACATCGCACACATGACGGGCAATTGCGTCGTCTTTGGCATACACCAGCAATGCGACACCAACGTTGACGACTTTTGCGACGAGGGAATAGGCTTCCTTGTTCGGGGTATGTGCTTCTATCTGTGTGCGTATATGCACATCCCTCTCGTCTATGACTGACTTTGAGCGCCCAGCAACTGTGTTTGTCGGAAAACGTTTATTAGACCCGCTCCTACAAATGCGTGAGATGAGAGACATACGTCCAAGGTGGAGTGGAAGTAGTTCTTGGAACCCAATGGCGACGATGTCTGCTGCCCTCTGTTCCTTGGAGAGGAAAGAGGAAACCTGAAATGTGGGAGCAAGCCAGTCCACGAGATCCTGAGGGAGTCCTGCGCCAGCTTGGAGGTTGGTGTTGTAAGAACCAATTTGCACGAGGAGCTGTTCATTCATGTTACCCATTGGAGGGATACGGTTGCTAGAGTCTAGACGGCTAGTTTGAGCAATTTTTGTTCGAACACACCTGTTGCACGCACACGACCAGCAAAACGTGCAACGAAAACTGAACTAAGCGATGGACTGAGAAATTTTCGCAATCATAGGTCTGAACTCGACAGAGATGCATTTGGTCCCGCAACTCCCATGCGGATTCAGAAACATATGCCACGGTGTGGCTGAAGGGTGCCATATCATGTACTCAAACAAATGAGTCGCCGGAATCTATACATGCAAGCACAATATGCGACAGCTCAGAGCACAGTGTATGCTGCAGGCACCGAATTATCCCCGTCGTTGGCCGGTATCTGCATTAGTGACTGAAACCGAAACCTGACCGGAGTTGAGTTTTACCTCATTCAGTCCAACAGTTGATTCTTGGATTCGAAGTGTTTGGGATTGCCTGGGCATGTCACTGGCAACGGAGAACTATCCACAAGGGAGGTCGACGCAGGCGAGTACTTCAAAGGGGCTCAGATAGATAATTACGCAAGTAGGTGCGTCCTCCTTCAAAAGATTCACATGCGACACTATTGAATACTCACTGTCAGAGTCCTGACCAACATCGACACACACATACATGTGCCTTGCATGGGTCAGAGAAGTTTTTGGAACCTAGCAACGCCGTGTTCTGTCGCTTACCATTTTCCTATCAGGAAGTGTCTCGCAATGCCATACAGGTGGTCAATCGAGTCCACGCGGATATGTAGCGGACATCGACGAGTCTATCTCCGTGCAACCGTAACATTATCCTCGGAACAGCTCGCGTTGGTACCAACATACTTAAACTAAGCCCTCCGAATGGCCGCCTCTCGATACCCCGTTCCCTCCCATACACAATCGAGATTCTGTTGCCCATCCTGACGGCAATCTCGCCATGGTCACCAGGGTGCCTAGTATCAGCGACGAGAAGTCTTCTGAAAAGGAAAAAAAGTCGTACTGTGCACAGGCAGACGTCGAGGCCGCATCAAACCCACCAATTGATAATGCCTCAGATGTTGTGCTCCGCAGCGAACGTGAAGTCGCAACGCACGTCATCTCTGTCGATGATGACCCCTCCCTCAATCCATGGACATTCCGCGCATTCTTCCTTGGGCTCGGTCTCTCCGCCTTCGGTGGCACCTTAGGTCTGTTCACCTCCCTTCTAGTCTTTATTTCTGTCTCATATATACAATAGCCGAGATATATTATTTCAAACCGGTAAGCACCATCATATTCTCCACATCCGTTCCAGTGGTCTCATTCCGTCATGCTAGCAAACCATCTGGGTGTCCTTGATGTTCCTCGCCATCGTCTCCTACGTTCTCGGGTTTGCGATGGAGACGTTTGTCCCTCGCCATGGTCTATTCCGTTACTTAAATCCCGTAAGTATCCCTCCCTCCCTCATTCCTTCCGTTTCACCGTTCTCCAGCATCCTTTCAACAAAAAGGAGAATGCTTTCATTATTATCATGGCTAGTGCAGCATCAACCTCGGCCCTTGCGACGGAGGTCCTTGCCGTCCAGCGCCTGTACTACAACATCACCCCCAATGCTGCCGCTTCCATCTTGTTGTTGTTTTCCAGTCAGCTGCTTGGCTACGGCATCGGTGGTGTACTGAGATGTAAGTTTGCCGTGCACACTTAGGAAGAATGTTCTCTGATGCGTGCGACGAAAAAGCAACCCTGGTGTATCCATCGAAGATGCTTCATCCTGGTATACTTCCGCTCATGTCTATGCTTGACGTATTATTCCGTGACGGTGCGAATATTCGCCGTAGACTCAAAGTATTCTACCTCGTCTTCGGAGTGTAGGTCGCACTCCGTCGCAGTCTTTCAATCGGCGGCTGACCTCGGAACCTTCAGCATTTTTATTTGGGAACTCTTCCCGGAATGGATATTCCCCCTTCTCACCGGCTTGTCGATCTTCTGCCTTGCTGCTCCCAACAATGCTGTGGTCTCTCGAGTGTTTGGCGGAAGCAATGGCAATGAAGGGCTCGGTCTTCTCTCCATTTCCTTTGACTGGCAGGTTGGTTATCACGCAAGCTAGCGCCGCAGTGTCGTAACTGATATCCCAATTCGTAGTACATCTCCAACGGATTCAATCCCATGGTGATTCCCTTGAAGGCCCAGGTAGGTTGAAGGCGGACTACGTAACCAATGGCTGTTGTTAACAGGACTTCAGCTTTCGGTCTTCATCGGCTACATCTTATGCATGTGCGCGTGTAATCAATACTCCATCTACCTTGGCTGATGCTTTTCCTGTCAGGGTCGTTTTCGCCGCCGTCTATTATAACAACATATTGGAATCCAAGAACTTCCCTTTCGTAAGTGTCGCATGCCTAACCCTAGACATTACACTGATCGCAATTTATAGCTCTCTCAACTCTTGTTCTATGAGAACGGAACTGTGTACGACCAGTTATTAATCTTGAATTCGAACTATGAAGTCGACCCCTCTCTCCTCGCGGAACAGGGTTTGCCCTATTATGCCGGAACTTGGGTCATATATCTCCTTGCCACGAACTTGGGACTGGCAGCTACTTTCACCCACTTACTCCTTTGGAACCGCGATGACCTCCGCAGTGCCTGGAGTTGGGCGTCTCCTACCAAACTTCGCAGCCAGTGGCAACAATTTAGTTGGCAAAACGTCAAATGGAAGTTCTGGACGGACAAAGGCATGCGGGAGCAGCCCAGTGGAGATGAGGATATGGACCCTCACTATGCTCAGATGCTCAAAGTAAGCCTTGGGCCTTTTATGATTCCGATAACAAACCTCGAGCAATTCCGTGTTCTAGTATCCTGATGCCCCGAACAGCTGGTACTGCGCCACTTTCGTGGTATCGTTTGTGGTGGCACTGGTGGTCATCTACAAGAGCGACTCCACTTTGCCGTGG
>JBBPSL010000014.1:0-19577 GCA_038093555.1 Butyriboletus appendiculatus
CGGGACGACGCGGGGTTTTGGTCCTGGGTGCTGGAAGGCGCAATGAGCGAGGGAACGATTCGGAGGTGGGTAGACGATGGTCTTTGTTTCCTTTCATTTTTTTCCCCCGTGGAGTCGAGTCAGACTAACACCACGAAAACGGCGATGGTCTCATCGAGGTATCAGTTCGTTCGTTTCCCTCGAGGCGAGTTCTCACGATCACATAGGTTGACATGCCGTCGAGCACACCTGCTCTTGAGTTCGATTACGATGACGACGTGGGTGATCACTACATTCTTCTCGTGCTTCCCCATATTGATGCTGCCGGAGTCATTGGCCTCTTCTTGTGATTCTAGTAAAGACGCGTGCCCTCACGTAAGCGAGTGAGTGCTTTTCTTCGATGGACGATCGAATGGGCTGTGTCGAACATATATCTTAGCGAGCGGTCGCAATAACCGTTAGAAGGCCAGCGGTTCGTTGTTCCTCAGATTTGTACGTAGGCACTCATCACATGTTACAGAATCAATCACGTAGTAAGACTACTATTCCTAAATCCCCGAACAGAGATGCTTCTGGTAGTGGAGGACAAGCTGCTGTGGATACAACAGAAGCAGACCCGGTACGTCTCTTTCTGGTGTTGGTGGACCCTGTCGTGTCAGCTCACGTCCCATCATGATTAGATGCAACAAGCAGCCAACCCATCCCAACCTTCGGCCGCGGGGGTCTAACCAATGGTGCGCATTACTTTCCATTCACTCACATTGCGAGACTTAGATTAGATCAGCATCAGGAAGAATCGGGTTACTCCACCGTCGCCCTCAGGTGTTCGTTCACGTTTCCGACATTGTGTTTTCGCTCAGGTGCACACGATGGAACGCCTTAATACGTGTAGATACTACGCCGGGCCACGATTATATGGACATTGACCATGTATTCCTTTGAGTTCGTGTATCTCGCAGCATTAGCATGAGTCCTGAATCCCGATAAGCCGTCCGTGATTGGGCTCCCTATAAACAGGATATTCACTCGATGGTCGCCAATCAACTCTATAAGCACGCGGAGGTTGGCGTTCCTAGTAGTCTGTCGGATCAGAATTAACAGGACCGAAGTTCCATGCGTCAACAGACATCGGATACTTTCTCCTTTCAAATGTGAGTGTGGGTGTCGTCGAAGCAATGTCAGCGTATAGAACTGAATGAAGTGATCCTATATATATACGCGATGCACCCGTACACATGCCGCTGAGCCTATTGTTTGTACCGGAAATGCCTGCATAGTATCTGCTGTAGTCGGGACGATTGATACCTCGCAAGTTAACTTGCCAGTAGCCCTCATCCGTCACTGGGGACAGATACAAGCGTGCCGCTCTCGAATGCAGCGTTGTTCACACCACCGATAGCCAATCCGCTTTCTCCAGGGTTGGTGGAGAGATTGGAGCCGAATAACTCTAGTACTCTTTCATACTCCTCGATATCACTGAACAGCCACTTGCAGGGATCACCGAGATCATCCTTTTGATAGATTCCGCTGGAAGTCTTCGTAAGTTCCATTGACTTTGCTGCGGCCGCTGTCGCAAGCTGCTTGAGCTATACCATGCTAGTATTAGATGAACGATTTAGACCCACATTCTCCGTTTTCCTACCGAGGGTACTCAGAAGGAGTGGATATTCTGCTTGCATCCCCTGCTCTGCCGTCGGTGACAGTGATGGGGATGGCGCTGGAATATTTAGTAAGGGAGGCGTTAAGCTAGGACCAGGAGCGATCGATGGAATGGGAGACGCGAACGACAAAGGTGAAAACGAAGGCATCGGCATCTGCAGTGGTGCTGATTGACAGAAGAGCCAGGAGGCGTCGTACTAAGATCTCTGACGGGCGACGCCCGAGGAATGCCATAAGGCGAAGCCGTCTGAGGTGGCAGTGAGGCCGAGACAGTGATCTTGAGGTGTTCCGCTTTGGGTGTCGTGGATGCTGACCTCGTGATTGCCAGCGTTATAGGTAAAGGAACTTCCGTGGGGTCAGGTTCTTCTTCCACTTGTTCCCCCGTCTCTTCTTCGTCGGATGCCCCCGACGGCACCTCATCGACATCATCAATATCAATATCAACATCAACATCGTCGAACGCCTCAGACTCTGACGGCACGTCGTACCGGAATGATTCTGCGTCATCTTCCAACTCGGCCCCGCCAGTCTAAGTTGCTCCTTCTTCGACAATTCTTTTCTTCAAGTCGAAACTCTTACGGCACGAGGACAGTCAATAATACTGCAACTCAACATGTTCCCCAGTCCGACGGCCACTTCAATACCGCCAGTACAACGTCCACGAATGGCCCGCGTTGCACATTCAGATACACAGGTCTATACGGGAGCAGTCATTAGCCCGACGCCGACAACACCAAGGACCGACCAAAGTAGAACAGTTTAAGTCCAACACACGTACAATGTTCGGAACACCTCAGAATAACACTTGAGAACAAGTTCTGGCGATGGCAAGGCTTTCACTTTCACGCGGATGTCCGAGACGTCTGTCCGTGATGCGCCAGGGAACACATCGTTGAGTGTCCGAGAGCCTTGCTAACGCCAACAAGCGAGTATGTGAGTGCGACCACCCGAGCTCCGGAGACACGCCTGGGAAGTGCGAGACCGTGCGGTATTTCTGCGTGGTATGTATATCACGAGTTGGTCTAGTGCGGATTATGCACTTGTTGTGAACCGGGTCCCACAGCCTAGACATGGCAGGCAATCGCAGATTGCGTTTGGAAAAGACGGGAGGTTTTTCCGTATTGACTGCTTGCCTGGTCGTCGCAACGGAGTCACGTAGGTGGGATCTAAGTGCCAGTGTATCGACGACCTGCTATAAATGGAAGTGTAGACAGACTCACAGCTGTACAACATACCTTCAGGTTTGAAGTAGTGAAAAGTTCACTTGACGACGAGCCAGTATATGTTCACTGTAATGAAAAAGGTATGAAAGTGCTTGTACTGACATTCACCACACTCTGTCCACCTTGCCCAAACGGCGTTGTCGAGAGCTGCAAATGTTGCGGGCGATTGAAAACCCCATACCATCTCATCAACTGTTGGCAGTTCAGGTCACCAGGCACTATCATGGGGCGCCAAACTGTTCTTGCCACTATACGTAGCGTGAATCGCACTAGCGACACCGAACCCAAAGCCAAAGCCACTATTCCTGAGTAGAAATTTTGTGAGAATTATGGATTCCCCATGAGAGATCGACATACCCTAAGATGTAGAGGAGCGGACATGTCTCGGCGCGGTTTCCAAAGTTGGTTCCTGCATTGCCATTTGCAACCCTAGCAATGTGGGCTGCCCTAAGGCCACACACGGTGCCCGCAAGATATTTTCAGTATGTATCGAGTGTGTTCGGCCGCTGCGTTCCTAAACCTGTCTACTCGCCAACAGACCGTCTATCGGCGGTTTGCCTCGTAGATGGTCACCAGACTAGCCTTTGAGTGGGTTTGAAAGGCTTGGTGTCCCAAACATTGTTGAAGTTAACCAACCGTCTACTATGCCTTCGTGATTAACCCGAATTCGCACGATATTTCTGCTTTATGTGGCATAAGCCGTGTAGAGTGTCAGATAAGTATCTACGGGGATCTGCTACTTAGCAGCTGGAATGTTTCGATGAGAATTGAAACCGGATGTCTAGAAGAACACGACGGGTCACCAGGACCTGGCTCGGGTGGAGATAGGGCGCAACGGGAACTGCAAGTAAGTCTGCTTGTTACCCAAATACAGACCAATGCTACGCCAGTATGAAACGAGTGGCTACGTAGAAGCTCGAGTGACACGGCACATGACGGTTGTTGACTTAGTGCGGGGAATGGAACAACCCGGGACAAGCAGTGGCGCCGGGACCTCCTCTTGGTACAAAAGAGTAAGGGCCATGGCCTAACGCACAGTACTGCGGTAACCCCCGTTCGCCGCTCATATACACACATACCTTGTATTCGACTCGCAGTCCGTCTGTAAGCAGTGCGTCCATGCCCATTGACCTCGTCATTCCGCGACTCTGACTCCTATTGTGTACACTGACAGATCACCAATCCGTCTGCTATGTCATCATCCCTTCGCCCGACCGAAGCTATCAATGCCGCCACCGCTCCTACAGGTTGGACCAACCAGGAGGCTTACATGTACAGAAGTTACTACTGGGCTGGTACTTCTGGTGACATCAAGGATATGCTGAACACAGAATACAGCCTCAAGAATGCTCAGCCTCTCTGGACTCACCTCCCCCAGTACGGAAATGTCCTCTTCATCTTCCAGGCCGAACCCAGCACTGGAAAAATATCCCATTATGTTTGGAATGGGATAGAGAACTCGGTTTGCTTCATTGATGCACTCGGGATAGACGAGATCCGGGAAAGCATAAACAAGTTTGGAGAGGGGAAGGGTTACTTGGAGGGGTTAAAGCTGACAGTCGTTGCGTCCACGTAGACAGTGAAATCGCGGGAATTGTAATTGTATGATAAGTGAAATATTGCGGATGTGCACCATTCCCGTTTCTCGCGTTTAAATGTCAGCTGAATCAGCGCGTGTCCTTCCCTAAACACTCACCATTATCGCGGACCGTGGTGCGTCCACATGCATCATGCACCTCTTCTCTTGCTTCTGATACTTCCCCCCTAGCTGTTGGATTGGCTATTCATCAATGTCGCTCGTTGATCCCATTGAACACTTGGCTGTGATATCCGATGAAACATCTCCAACTGCGAATTGTTCAGAAGGAGAGGATGCGCGCCTCGCGCCTCCCCGGGGTTGGACGAACGACCCTGCGCATATGTACCTTGATTACTACTGGCGAGGTCGCGATGAAGATCTCAAAGAATCACTTGAAACGGACTACAAAATACCAGATGCTCAGCCCCTCCTCACTCGTGATCCCAAGTTTGGCGACGTCAAGTTCTTGCTGCAGTCCAGACACGGCGAGGGTTCAAAGACGAAATATTATGTCTGGAACAACATAGAGAATGAATTGTGCTTGATCAAGTCTCCGACAAACCTGAGGGAGATTTATAGAACCATACACAAGAACGAGGGTTACTTGCAGGGTTTGGAATTGGAAGTCGTGGAAGCAGATGAAGAGGAAGAATAAGCGAATTTAAAGTCGTGGGAAGTGGTGGAGTTTTCAAACACTGTGTATTAACGATTGCAGATAGTCAACCATGCCGTCATTCTCTTCAAACTAAGTAGCAAGGTGTATTCTGCGACACGCGTGCGCTTACAGGTCACAGTGGGAGAAGGATAGATTATCTTTTTTCATCGCTCCCAAAACATGTGCTGATGATTCAAAGGCATGATCACTGGCAGGAGTACGTGCAAAAAAGAGGGTGATTGGCTAAGACGTATCTGGCCTTTGCACCCCATGCAGCTTTTCGTAGGGAGACAGCGTGTTCGTCACGAGCGGGCCTGGTGCGGTCTGACTGTCAGCCTTCAGGGTCGTCGATAGGTGCATGCAGGTGATTCGGGGACATTTACCACTTTGGGGGTTTCAGTTCGCAAAGCGAGATGACCTGAAAGTCATTGCATCTACTGGTTCGGATGACAAACCAATTCATCAAAGACCAATTGACATGTATGTTCCAGGTGGCCGAACTCTGGGCGATGACTGACCAGGAGACAGTTTTTGGAAAACGTGGGCGGTGAAATGCTGAACGTTCCGCAACCGCGGGATATACCCAATTCATCATTAGTCGAGTGACTTCCATTTTGAACTACGTCCGCTCAGACATTTGCAGGAATGTAGGCTGGTCTACGTACGGCCGCACGGTCAAGCTATTGCCGGTTAGTCGTTTGTTCACATTAATGTTTCGCTGTGGCCCAATGAGGACCCGTGAACTCGACAGAACTTAGCGTCGAGAAAATTGAACGGACGCATCGTCAACGCCATCTTCTCAGAATACCTCCAGGTATTCAACCGAGAGGTATCTGCTTTCGCCGAATTAAAAGAGTTGGAATATAGGAAGAATGCAAACGAGGGCCCGGGGGCTGACTCGGAGGTTACATCTGGTGGTTAGGGTGGGTTCATTGGAAAGAACGTCGTTTGAATCATAAATTGGCAGACGAGTAATTCCCATCGTAATGTACTACTACAGTCGAGGTCTTGTAACGTGTATACTAAGTTGTTTAATCTATCGTCGGTACGACGTGGAAGCCCAGGCAATGAATGAGACACGGGGCCGCTGTCCACCGGCCCCCACCTCACAGTCATATTACCCTCTGGCGTAAATGCCCGATGCACGCATGCGAGCATTTTTGGTTTCCGACGCAGCAGCTATCATGAAATTCCTGATTCGATCAAGCCTCCGCTCTTCAGATTCCCTCTGACTTGGCACCCTCCCTCAGATGCATGAAATGCGGGCGAGTTACAGGCTGGGCGTTGGCACACAAACCTTGGATCGCGCGTGCACGAGGCCCGTGAAACGTACAAGATGATGTATATGTCGAAGCATCCTGTGCCGAATCCCGTGCGTGATTTCGGCACGGCTATACATCGAATAACGGTAGCACGACCCTGTCTGTATCCCGATCTTCCAGCGCAAACACGGCATCAGCGTCCTACAGGGGGACACATGCACCAATGAGATTGCGAGGGATGGTCATGATAGGGGTGCGATGTGAATGTACCGACGGAAGGTCGATACGACACTTCGATTCGTGGCGTAGGGTGATAGCGAGAAAAACGCAGAGAGTGCGCACACCATGGGTGGCATGCACTCAGGCCATACTCTTCCAAGATTCTGCCCGCATATCTTCAACCGTTAGTTCTGAATTTGAAATTCAGTTAGCAATATCCATTGACCTTGCAAATGATAAGAACCCATAATCGAGGCGGCCACGACGACTGTTACATTAAGCATAGCCAGCTGCCATTTCCGCGAGTCGGTGAGTGATGCTGCCCTGGGATTGTTCAGCAAAATGAGATAGAACGGCGTGTAAACATGTAATTGCTCTGATTAAGAACCGACCAGGATGAGAAAGGGCTGGTCAGGCAAGGAAACGTGTACGCTGTTTGATAGCAACGGCATGTGAGTATGAAGTTGCTGGCAATGAGTGGACGTAATAAGGAATGAATCAACCACAGGGCGATGACCCTGGACACTTCGCACGTCGACGAAGAGGGGATTACTGCCAGATAGGAGTGTCTACGGCACGTGGGAGCAACTGCCCACGGAGCCGTCGACGACGGGATGCAGACATACTGCCATTGCAACGACGTGGGTCTTTGTCATCTCACTTCCTGGTCGACTTATCGGTGAATTTCGTAGAGCAATAGAACAAGACTAACCTATGATAATGAGGATGTTAACGTTGTGCGGCGCAACGGCCACCTCGAACTTCAAACATCCTCTCCAAATGACAGTAAACTCTTTCCCTCTCGCTTTGATTTCTTTTTCGGTGCCTTTTTAACTTTATCACCTTCGTTACCACTGTCCTCTCCCTCCGTGACGATTCGTCGCTTGAGCTTATTAGAGCTTGTACTTGATTTTGCGTTTGAAGATGAAAAGGACATGCTAGGTGTAGCCTGCTTCGACTTGGCAGCACCTTTCGAAGGCTGCTTTTTATCGTCTTGTTTTGTCGACTCGTCGTCAGATATAGGGAGAGGAGGGAGCCCTTTCTCTATTACAAGAACACATGAGCGCGGCCAAAAGACGACGAGACCCAACCACGAAACCTTTCCGTCTCTCGTTTTCCGCCTCTCGTTTCGTGAGATGCTTCCCGGCTCTCAGCACAACTACCTGCGGTTTCTCGTCCTCATCGTCCTCGTCAGCGCTTCCAGGATCATCGCTCGGGCGCTCTGGGATGGCGGGGCGAACGGGAATGGGAGGTCTGCCCGATCCATCGTCGTAGTACTGTGGTTCTTCGTCGTCGTCTTCGGACGTTATGCCTTTGATTTTATTATTGAACTTTTGCAAGAACGCAGGAACGTGGGATTGGTATTGAAGTCGAGAAGAAAGTTGGTGTCTCGTTGGTTCCTTTGGAGCCATCCGAATTGTCAGTGTCGGAGACTAGCCGCAGAATACTTTGAGACATATGCACTAACTTGAAGTTGCCTTTTCTGGGGCTCGATGCACCCTCGCGCTCGTCTTTTTACCACCAACATCTTTGCTGACTTGTCTGACAAGTCAAGCTGTGGTGTACTACGAATAGATGTCGATTGCTCTGGATGCATTGAATCACGACATCCTCATCTACATCTTTACTGCACTCTCCATCCCCGAGATTCTCCTCCTTCGCCAGGTAGGGATGAACAGTCTCATCGGGTTTCTTCTTATTTCCCTACTCGATAGGCATCCCGACGACTCTATCTCGTATCTGAGGAACACGCCGTTTGGAAGACCGCCTGCACGAACGAGGTCCTTGAAAATGGGATCCCATTCCCAAAACGTCCTCTGACAGCATTCCCCGCCAAGGATCTCGAGCGACAGACACTGCGCGCCTACAAACTTGGTCTCAACTGGAGATCCCCTGTGACAACGCTTCATCACGTCGTGTCTTCCCCCAGCAAAGGTGGGGCTATAGAAGATATTAGGTTCCTTCCCCGCTGTGGGCGGTGCTGGATTATCACGACTTCTCTCAGCATCTGGTGGACCCTGTGTGTCAGGGATTGCGATTCGCTCCAGGTGGTTGCGCAATGGAGTCCCGGGAAAGCGCTGTTTAATGGCCTCGCTGTCAACGCGGATGATCAGTCAGATGCAACGATCGCCATTTCCGTCCACAGAGACGGGTTTGTATTGAAATATGTTCTGGGCTTGGTATGTCCACTGATCCGTGTCTAGTTACACGACCGTCGAAATTCTCACCATCTCTGGGGATGACGCGTGTGGGATAACAATTCATCCCCGAAAGACGTTGGACACGTCCAACAAACCAATCGCTCTGAACGGGGATTTCATCGCCTTGTGCGACCATGATTCCGAAACGTTGATATTGAATTGGAAGACGCAAGAACAGGCGTTGCTAAAGAGTCCCGATACGTGGCAGGTGATGAGACTGATTCACAGAGTATTGGTCATCATGCACTCAGTTACGCGCAGGACAAGCCATTGCATGTGGCTTTTACCCATGGGAGCATCTTCGTCGTGAGGGCTCGTTCCGTCTGCATTTTTGAAGAGCCCCGGATGGTGTTCCCGGGCGACGATCTTAACATTCTTCTGCCTCGTGTTTTCAAATCATTTGGTTGGGTTGACGGTGTGTCACTGGCATTGGGACCTTCTGCGCTGTTTTGCCCTGTTAGTTCCTCCCGGCCTCCATTATCGTTGCTCGTCCGCAACAAGGGAGATGATCCATGGAGACCGACGGAACAGTTTCAATTCATGATGTTGAACACCGACTTTGATCATACCCTCACGCACGCCTCCCACGGGACCCCTCCGGTCGAACACGAACCATTTTCATTCCCGTTCAATTTGATTTGTAGCCTCTCCTCTCATCACCGGGGTCCGCTCCGCTGCAGTGACATGGTCCTCGGATACTACGGAACGGCGGTCTGGGTTCAGCCGTCGGACTGGGCCGCAGTCGGTTTGGTGACTGACGATAGCTTGATAGAGGACAGAATCACGTCGACGGCTCCCCAGACGCTTGTCGTCGCCCTCTTTCCTGGCTTACTGAATCAAGGGTCGTTGGAAGGACGCATCAAGGTCGTTCTCGAAAACGACGGGGACGGCTGGTCGTGTTTGGACTATGACGAGGCGCGGGGTTTGATCGCGCTTGGATCGGGTTCGGGAGAGGTCACGGTATACCGGTTGTGAACGAATGCGAACGCATGTGGAATTGATTGTGGTAATGGATGAACAAGGCCATTTTTTTTACCTCGTAAGCATTATATTACCGCGTGCCATGTCCGAGCCCACGTGTCCCAGTGCGTGGTCTGTTGATCTTTTCTACTCCATGTTTGACAGTGTTATCTATCTAACCGCTCTTTCTATCTGACGGAGGATCTCCTCACAATGCACCTACCTTTGACACTGATGTGATCGATGCGTCGACAGACCGATCATGTCATCGCAACACACTGCGATAATCCAATTCGCACCATGATCTCGCCAACCTCGACAACCGAGTAACATGCAGGGTAAGCTTTCGACTGGAAACGCTCACATCGTTACAAACGACGCCGCCTTGGGAGATCCGATTGATCAACCTTGTCGAGGACGTACAATGATGATAGCAACCATCTCCAAGCGACCTTGTCCCTGCTATCATTGCTATCACGATAAGCAGTGAGTCGCAAGTGTACGTCTCTCAGGGTCATCCAGCTAATCTCAGAATCTAGTGCAATGGGCTACCCATACGCGCGGATCTCTGTTCACTGTTCGCGGTGTGGCTGGACGATAAGTATCTGAACCAGAGCTACCGAGCCCATCGGTGCTACGTAACATGGCTCACCCGCGATCGGTGGCACGCCGATATGCACCCACCTCCGACGAATCGGGCCCGAGATGAGGGTACCGATGACGGTGCCACAGCATGTTTAAGCCATCCGTATCACCCCCGTGCACATCGGAATCTATGACCCAAGATCCGGGACTACAAGGACGTTGTCGACGACGACCATGGCGCGTGTGTACGGATCTCTTCTTATGGCGCGATTCAAATACGCCAGGGCCCTTCCTTTTTTTTTTTTTTGGGTTCAGGGGGTGGTTACGCCTGACGGGTCGCCATCCTGTGGTTTTGGATCGCGTCCCGTACACTTGACGCCACTTGACGCCGTGCCTCGGCGGTGGCGCACGCCGCGACAGCTGATGGCCTCCGCATTACGGCGACGGGCGCTTTTCCCAAGACAATAGAGGTTGGAGATCGTGACGACAACGATGGCACGAATGCTGTAAGCCCCATTTTATTTTCAAGAGGACGTCATGTTGGGGGCATCTGGTGGACGTAGGGGGAGGTGCTAGGTATTTCATTTGTACGCGCGGAAGCAAGTGAGACTCATCGACGGTTGTCGTATTGACATGCCCCGCATCTCATGTGTCACTAGCGCCGTCAGGAGCATAGCATAACGCCTCCGTGCGTTTATACACGCCCACCCCATGGGCCATCGTGCTAAAATGAATCCAAGTTCACACGCACATTGAATACGCTTCGTTCCCGATCGATAACAAGAGACGCCCATAGATGGGCATGGCATAGAAAGTACAAAGTCCCCACCGTCATTACGCCGGGCTGGGAAAAAAGTTGCACATTGAAGAGCTCACCACAGCCCCCTAGATTTTGCCAATCGGAGCTAGATCGTTTTGATCTGATATCGATTAGCGATTGCCTTTGGCCCTTGGGAAAAACAAGAAAAGAGCGAGAGAGAGAGAGAGCAGGTTTGCCTCATGGACGGGTCGGATCTAACGACAGACGCCCTCTCACACACTCTGTGGAGGGCCGTCGGCTGTGTAAAAGACTCCTATCGCACCTTTCCTTTTTACTCTAGTGCGTGGCGCGGCCGCTAGCGATCAATGAATCAAGGTGAGGTTATCGTCGCTGGATCACAGAAGCCTAACCGGCATCATGAAACCTAGTACTATTATCGTACGTGAAATGAAGTGGGATGAAATGGAAGGTGAGCGCGCGACGGACTGTGTCCGTACGTGCTTCTGAGAGCGTGTGTTGTGGGAGGTGATACAGTCAAGGTTGAACGTGGCGGCGAGGTATGCTCCATTCTCCGTGTGGACAGCGCGGGGAGAGATGAGGATGTTTCTTTCCCGCATAGTACCTTTGTGAGACGCGTCGGGAACGGTACGGCATGGAGGCACGAACGTCGCCGCGAGGGCCACTCACGTGCGGGATGTAACGTGATAGGACGAGCGAGTTTAAACCGGCCATCCGAGGGCCGTGGTGGCGGTGATGCAGTACTGCGGGCAAGGGCAATCATCGACCGTCGCCCAGCTGATGTCTATATACGGACCACGGCCTCCTAGACCGGATCAACGGCTATGGCCGTCGCTTCCAGTGCTCGATGAGTGTTTCATCCGCAGTTTCATGTACGTTGACGACGAATTGACGATAGCTGTGTGCGGTGGAGTGTAAGCGGTGGCATAAGGAACGCGTTGATTGATCGATATCAAACATGCCTCGGTCACATTTTTTTAGAGGGCCAGGGCGGTCTGTGATCGGCTCCAAGGGTTGAATGTTGGACGAACAATGTCCGAGCGAATCGAACGGTGGCACTAGGGTTTGCCAAGGATGGCGGTGCAGGTAAGCGGGGAATGGGATTCTACAATTTCTGAAACACCCAAAACGTCAATAAGCACGCCCCTGAGCCGACTCGAGGAGAAGGAGAAGGAGCGGGAGCCAAGGGAAAGAGGTCGCCGTCCCGATCCCTCCCCTCGAGACCCAAACGAGCTTTGGAAGAGACAGCGTTGGAGGGCAACGGCTCCGGTACGTCACAAACGATCGCGCGACGAAAGGCAATCTTATTCCCGTGCAAAGTGTGTGGCCCGCCGACTGGTGCGGAAAATCGGGATGATCAGGCGGCTTCGAATGCGGAGGCCGCGCGATCTAGAAGAGGTGAGATTGGGATTAGGTTGGATGACACACATTGATTGCATTTCACGGTCATAAATAATGCGCATTAGACTCGTTGGAAGTGGCGTGTTCATGTGAACAGAGTTGTGATACACGTGTGCCGTGGTGTCCACGGGGCACACGCGAACGTGGCTCTACTGGCCCTACAGCCAACTCGACTGCGGTGTGGTACACGAGCTCGACTGTATCGAGATCCAAATGCGGTATGACACGTGGGGAGGGAGGACATCGGAGATAAATCTGAGGCAAGAAGCGTCGGTTACGGCAATCCGGGGTGCCACGATGGCTCGGTTGGGAAATACAAAGGGACCCCAAAAAGGAAGGGAAGGATCGGATGAGTGCATGCAAGGGCGTGGAGGGAGTGATGGAGAGATGGATGATTTGGGGTGGTGCGCATGGGGGCCTGGTCTGGGTCTTGTGGGTAGAGGGGAGATGACACGACATTCATCCGAGCGGACAGCCACGGGATGTCCTCTTATACACGGGTGGGACCCCTCGCCATACGCTGAGAAGGGACGCTGTACGAGGTACGTCGAGGATTGAGTGGGTCGGTGTGCTGGATCGGTGAATCGGGGAATCTCAGTTTGGCCAGATACGGGACGTGGGAAGATACACGTCGCAGATTTGCATCGTGTCAGCGGGTGCAAGTGAGATCCGTCGCCATCGGGAGATACGGCACGGACGACCCATTCCTCTTCCCCCTCCTCCGTCCACTGACCACTTTTTTTTTCTTTTTTTTTTCATCTCCTTCTCTCACTCTCTTCTGACCCTCGTCGAGATCAGGTTCGCGTCGTTGACCACCCCCGTCGAGATCGACACGATGGCCTCCTCCCATGCCCACCGCTTTCCCCATCCACCCGCCCACGTGCCCTCAAACGACTTTCGCCTTCCCCCCCTCAAGAGCCTCAACTTTCAGTTTCGCCCCCCCGCCCAAGAACAGCCCGCCTACGCTGCCTTTGACGTCGCCCAGGACGTGAACGCGACCTCTGCACAGTCCACCAACGGCACCTCCTTTTCAGCCTTTGGCTATCCGACACCCACCCCGACATCTGCACCCGCCTACGTTCACCGCCAGCCCTTCGCGTTTCAGGCCCAGACATCGTCCCAGAGCAACGACCATGACACCTCCACTTGGCAGCAACAGCATCCGCATGGCGCCAACCCACCGACCTCGGCTCACTCCCAAACACCGTCCCAAGTACACGCCCAGGTCCCGTCGAGCCAGCCGTCGTCCTTTGCCCGCACCACTCCCCTCGTGCCCACCACCGTCGATCCACCAGCCACCGCATCCCCGCGTGCCCCCTCCGCCTTTCCTGCCCCTCCTCCAAAACATCGAGCCACTTATCCCCCACCCTCGCCGTACACTCCAAGCACGTCCCATTCATACACCCCTTCCTATCCCTCTTCTTCCACATCCACCTCGGCTCCGTATACACCATACAGCGCCTCACCCGCCTACCCAACGAACACAACTTCGTCCACGTTCAGTCCCTCCACCTCTCCACCATATGCCTCTAATGCTCCCCCTTCATACACCTCTCAGCATCCATACCCAACCCCTACCTCCGCTTACCCCCACCCACCTCCTTCGCCCACTCCAACCCCGACCCAGCCACCGCAACCGCAACCGCACCCACAGGCACACTCACCACCCCATTACGTGTCCCCATCTACCTCCGCATCCACGTATCCTTTTGATACCAGGTCGAATACAACGTACGATAGCCAGGGTCCAGTTCGCGGACATCCACAAGTACAGGACACCCGGTACGTAATTTCATAGGACTGCCTCAACCTGTCCTCACGCTCCACCGATTCGCCATTCTCAGCGACTCTCGCGTTCCGATCCCAGATCGCGTTCGGTACCCGCATGCCCGACCCAAACCCGCTGAGGCGCGCATAGATTCGCGTCATGAAATGTATCCTTACCCTCCTGCTCCCACATCCGTCCCTCCCTCCGCGGCCGTGGACGCCAGGCACTCCCAGTCCTACTCTCAGCACGAGGCGCGTCCTGCATATTCCCACCAAGGAGACTCTTCGCGACCTGGAACATCTTACACCCAAGCACAACCCCCCCCTCAATCCCAGTCCGACGTAGCTCGGCCTTACCCTCCAGAGCCACGTACAAGCGCATACACTCAGGACACAAAATATACCTATCCTCAATCCCATGCTCCAGAGCCAACCGCACGCGCAGCATCCGCGTACACTCAGGATCCCCCCAGTCGGGCTGGCTATCCTCCAGAGGGCCCGACGCGTCCTCCACACGCACAGGACTCGCGCACCAGTTACGCTCACGGACAAGAATCTCATGCAAGTAATAGGGGAACAGGCGCTCCGTACGTTGCAGAGGCGAGGCAATCATCTGGATACGTGTCCTCTCAGGACACGAGGCATGCGTACGCCCCTTCCGAACCGTCTGCTGTGCCATCGTCCTACGTATCAGCCGAGCAAAAGCATGGTCCACCTCCACCCCCTCAGTATGTTCCTAGTAATGCTGATCAGCGCTCCTCGTTTGGCGATTCACGTTCCGCCGGTGCGTATCCAGTCGGCAACAACGAGCCTCCTCGGGGTGGGTATACTGCGCCTGATGCGGTGCCAGTCCCAGCGGTTGTACCCTCGCAACGTCCTCCGCAGCCACAGCCACCTCCGTCACAGCACCAGCTCACACGACAGACGGGAGGCTACTCCTCGAGCTTATCATCGTATCCACCGCAGCATACAACACCAAGCTACAACGGTTCTCCAGCATCCAATTCCCAGCATGCATCCAGTGCTGCCCCACCACACTCACATTCACAGTCGCAATCCTACATTTCGCCACCACAATCCGCCCCGCATGCATCTCACTCGTCCCACTTGTCTCAACCTTTGCATGGACCCCCACCCCCACACTCTGCACACCCACCTGCCCAAGTGGTCCATTCAACTCAGGCTCAAACACAACCATCGCACTCGCTTCCTCATGCGCAAGCACAACAACAGATGCATCCAGAAGCCCCACGTCCCGCATATGTCTCTCCAGCGGATACCATGCATGCTAGGGATGCGAGGTTCTCGATAAGTACGATAGCCGAAGAGGAACGCGAACGGGAACGGGAAAGGGAAAGGGAGAGAGAACGCGAACGTGAGAGGGAGCGCGAGCGAGAAAGGGAACGTGAGCGGGAGCGGGAGAATCAGCGTGAACGCGAGCGGGAGAGTCAAAGAGAGAGGGAAAGGGAGCGGGAGCGGCTGGCGGAGCTAAGAGAGAAAGAGCAGAAGGAGAGAGAACGGGATCGAGAGAGGGAGGGCGTCATGCACGAGGTGTTGAAGCATTGTACGGTGCTGTACAAATTTGCAACTCGCTATGGTGAGTGGGCATCTATCCACCGCTGTGGTTCTCTGACGACGCGTTTCTGACTTGTGCAGCTCAACTGCAATCATCGACACCTCTCGCGCAACCATCTCCGGAAGAGCTCGCAGAGATGACTCACCGTGCTCAGGAAGTCGTCCGTCTTCTTGAATCCTTGCGATCACCTTCTTCAGGAAAATTAACAAATCTATCCACCGTATCGTCATCATCCACTCTAGCTCCTCCCCCCGCATCCCATTCGTCCATCGCATCACCCGCATTCGGTGACAGAACTAATTCCCATTCCGCACTAAATGCAAGCGGCCCTTCGGGTAGTGCACCGATCGATCTTGACACGCGTGCCCCCAAACGTCCCTGGGAAGAGACCCAAACATCGACCCTCCCACACGTCTCTCAACTTCACCTCTCAAACTCGCCCATTGGCGTAGGTCAAGGGGGTGGACAAACAGCAGCCGAACGCAGTGCTGCCGAGAAAGACATGGAGATCATTCGCACCAAGCGCGCGCTCACGACCAGTTTGGCGGCTGCAGCCGCAGCTGCTGGTGGCTCCGGTTCTGTGGCCGGGACTGTTGGAGGTGCGGTCGGTGCTGGCAAGAGCAAGTATAGAAAGAGAAGTGTGAGCGTGTTCTTGTCGATTTGAGGACATTGCTGAGTGAACTTGCAACGCTAGCGTGCGACACCACCTGGCAAGTGTCATTCGTGTAATATCAGAGAAACGCCAGAATGGCGGCGAGGTCCGGATGGCGCCCGGACGTTGTGTAATGCCTGTGGCCTTCGTGCGTATATCGTCTCTCATGCCACCTGACGGTCTTTGCTCAACGTCGTTTCCCATTGTACAGATTACGCAAAGCTCGTGCGCAAACGCGATAAAGCGCTCGCTGCAGAAGGCGGGAACGGAACGGCGATGCGCATAGACATGGATATGCTCCGCGCCTCTGCCCGGGCTGCAGAGAACGAAAAAGCTGCCCGGGCCGCCGCGAACGGGGCCAATCCCGGTGGGAGCTCTGGAAGCGGCTCGAACGGAAACGGAGACATGGACAAGATGAGTGTGCACACGAGCTCTTTCCAGATCTTGCCCATGAATATGAACATGGACGGCGAGTCGGGGTCGGGACAAGGGCAACAAGGATCGTCGTCGTCGTCATCATCGCAGGCCCAGAGCCAGTCACAGCAGCCACAAGCACAGGCCTCGCAAGCGTCGACGCAACTCCCTCCGCCTGCGAGTTCGGGGACGCCGCATCTCCATCCGCATGGGCCGGGGCACGCGTTACCTCCTTCGCATGCGCATGGACCGCCTTCGCAACCGACCGCCCACTATTCTCATTCTCAAAGTCAGACGCGCACGCATCCTGGACCGCCGCCGCCGCCGTGGGCGGGAAAGACGTACGGACAGGAGATGCAGCATGCACAACAGTCGTTTATCCGAACGTCGCACTCGGTATCGAGCGGGGCGTCGCCACCATGATTTACCCCTTTTTTTTCCATTCAACAGAAAAAGAAAAAGAGAGAGAGAGATTCATAATCCACGTTCCAAATAATAGCTTCCTCAAAGACGCTCTCTGAACCTATACCATCGATTTTTGGTTCTCTTTTTCTTTTCTTTTTTTTTTTTTCGTGCGCGCTCTGTTTTTGTGACACATTTTTGTTATACATGTTTTGTACGTACGTATGTAAACACGCCCAACATGGCACGCGATGCCGTTCTTAATGATGCATGCAAAGTTGTAGATACGAGTCAACCTCAAATTGGCCGGTCCTTGTTTTAATCCCGGGTATGTTCGAACGTCCATGTGTCGTGTGTTGGTGCATGGTCACGCATACACCCTCGGCCACTTGAAAAATGACCGTTCCATCTTCTTTCACATGGTACGCGTACCGCACGTTTGCAAGACGTGTCAAATTTTTTTTTAAAAAAAGGGGGGGACCTCGCTGGTAAGCGACACACGCGAATAGGATCCGAGGACAGCGGTTGAGATGAGATGAGATCGTTTGATGAGGTGTACGTGTGTGTTGGCGCCAATGTGTTGGACGTGTCATCCGAGTCGGCCCGGCATCGAGACCGTGTCAAGTTCACTGGGCGTTGGCGTTGGCGTTTGAGTTTGGCAGCGCGGGATCGCCGAGTCTCCCGCCTCTTCCCGTTGGACAGCTGGCGGTGTCACCGTCGACCGATCCGCGCGGTGTCCATCACCGATAGATACGATATCTGAGTCAACTTTTTTTATTTTCTTATCGTCGAGCGTACATTTCGATCCATCGATGTACATGCACGTGCGTGCGTGCGTGAGGGAGAGAGGCGTAAAAATAACAAGGACACATCGGGTCAGAACGTCCCGATCTCGATAGCCCCACGGTTCTTTTTTGGCTTCGTGTCAATGCGTGCGTGTATCACGCGTTCGTTTGGCGTACGAGTGGGATTCCGAGGTCGACATATGTACAGCGGTATGCCACGTTGCCGTCGTGGTCTGGGTAGAACAAATACGCGTATGGTGTCCGTGTATCGTATCGGTGTTGGTATGAATAGTAGCATGGGTTGCATGGCGCTGGAAGGGCACGCTGCAGGAGCCAACACAACTTTGCAAAAGTAGAGCAGTTCCTCGTGTTCGGATACCGCCGTCACGCATTCTGGTAGGAACCCTCGCCGTTCGGGCCGTTTGTCAGCTTGGCAGCGCGGTGACAGCGGTGACTTTGAAAAGGCGGCGTTTCAAAGAGGAGGCGAACGGACAACGTTGGGTTTGAAAGTTGGACTTGCCAAAAAAAAAAAAAAAAAAAGCACGTGCGAATTGCGGCGAGGACGACGCATGAACACGAGAGTTGGAAGTGAAACCGATCGAGTGGACCTGAACTCCGTCCGAGTTCAGCGATGCGGACGTTGATGAGGCCGCTGAGCCAGCAGCGCATCGGATTCGAAGGCGTGCAGCTGTGAAAAGGCAGCGCTGTGAAAAGCAAAGTTGTTGCCGGTGGATGTCACGGTCAACATCAATGATGTCTAGACATGGAACCTCGTGCCCAAAGTCGTCGTCACCGTGACACGGGCATGGACACAAGAGAGTTCGTGATGCGTGTGAGTCCGTTCATCAAGGTGGAGTCTCGGTGGAAAGGGGAACGCTCTGGTGCCGCGGGATGACTCAGAGGATGGCGATGGAACGCCACGAAGCATGGGACATTGCTTCGGACGTGTCGTAAGGTGAACCCTCCGGTCGGGTGTAGAAGTTAATCTACACAAAAGGCGTCGATGGGGCAACTCAACCGGGTCAACTTAATCTAATAACATACCTCCGCTTTGGTCTGGTGACCAGGCTGCGCTACGACCCGGCGGAGGCTACTCGCGGTTGGTCGATAAGCCCGCGTGGAAATTTCGAGTTGATGGCAACGGCTGGCCAGTGGCTAGTATCTCGCCGTCCGTCGTCTGCATTTGTCCCCTCGAAGTTTCCCGAGTTACCTAACTGTGAGGAACGCGGAAATCGAGGTTAATGCGCATTGGTTGTCTTTCTTTGCCGGCCCAATCGCGAACCCCATACGAGACATTCACTGCATGGGGAAAAGAATGTGGGCGTGATTGTAGTGATTCATGGCACTCACCTCCCTCTCCAGCCTGAAACAACCGGGGCCTGCTCTCCACCCGTGCAAGTCCCAAACCTGCGCCGCCAACGACGGCGAGGCGGAGTGACCTGGGACCATTATCAAGATAGTCAACTAGTATTGTATATAA
>JBBPSL010000014.1:19675-57390 GCA_038093555.1 Butyriboletus appendiculatus
TCCCTCTCCAGCCTGAAACAACCGGGGCCTGCTCTCCACCCGTGCAAGTCCCAAACCTGCGCCGCCAACGACGGCGAGGCGGAGTGACCTGGGACCATTATCAAGATAGTCAACTAGTATTGTATATAAAAAGGTACAGGCACATGGAAGCAAGACCCTTCGTTTACCGATGCAGTCCCTGAATGTACCCAACTCAAACGAGACTATGTCTGAATCCCCGGTTCTTGTTAATCTCCGTATGGCCAAACTCGAGCCGCATCTTGGCGTTTCATCACCAGGTATAACACGAAGCAGATGTGCCACATGATGCTGGGGCCCAATTGGGCGGCATGCCAGCCTTGACAAAGTCTTCGATGGGATCGAGTCTCTACTCAATCTCGGAATTCCAGGTCTACCCTCGTCGCCCTCACCTTGTGAGATTCGCAGCAATTCCAGCGCCTGGTGTGGCCAGGAAATTCTAACAATCGTTGTCGAAATTACTTCCGTGTCTCACAGCGATCGATCTGAATAGAGTTCCATGGGAACGTTGTTCCAGCCGATCTTGACTCACATCTGTATTGTCTGGTGATCATGATTATCTCTTTTCTGCATCTCCTCGTGCCAGTGGGCACATGTTTACTGCAACTGACCGGAGTCAATTTAGCGATCAGTTGCAAGTTGACGTCTGGTTTCGCCGTTGAGTGGGTACAGTCGGCTATTATTTCCGTACCGAATGGATCAGGAATCCCACAGCGAGATGATTCTTCATCGGGAAATTGAAACAAGGCTTGAATCAGGGTCGTATCCAAGATCATGGATTGTGCTTGACATACAAAATGACAGCCTGTAAGATCCCCCAAAAGCTAGCCAATCACAAGGAACAGATGTTCTACAGCATCAGCATCTGTCAAAAGGACGTTACAAGTCTGGGTTTGAGCGGTGATCTTCTGGACATACGTGTAAGATATCTGGTAGGCCAGGAAGGAAGGCGGAGCTGATGTGACACTGTTCACAAGGTGGGGTATCTCTGCTCCACTGCCCCACCGGCATTCGGTGACAGGTGTACCTTTATCAATTGCGATCAGGTACCATCTTGTCGCTAGTACCTTGCACGCTACATCCAGTGAATTGACAACTCAGTCATTCATTCCAATACTCGATCTAGAGGGAGTTACGAGTCACGTCTTTTTCAATCTCACAGGGTACTGGAACAAAATGAAAAGAGATGAGTCAACCAAGGGTTCGCGTGGCCATTATTCGGCCACTCGAAGGGACTTTATCGCAAGCATGGTGGGCACGGATCAACAGCCACTTGGTTGCTTGGTCGTTGGGACGCTTCACGAAGTTGCGACTACCATACACGATATGATAATATTTGCGGGTCTTCATTGCGTACGTCCCGCGAGTGTTATGTTTTGGGAGCCAGGGGTGTGGGCGGTACTGGTAGGTTGTCAGAACGGAGGCAAGCTGTCCATGACAGGGGGGTTCGGAACGGCACGTACAGCTTAGTGACCATAGTATCGTTCCCGCTTTCCACCCCAACCGGGTCTCCGGGCATAAGAATCGGGATCTGTCTTGGGTGGAATGCTAGCTGTGGAGCCACGACGAAGTCAGACAGGCATCGGAGTAAAACCAGCAAGCCGATGAAAGAAGACGCCTTCGACTCCAGTGTTGTCAATGGGCCCCGAGTCGGGAAAGCACTTCCATTCACCGTTCCTTCACGGGGTCCATTGAAAGCGAAGAGATGAAGCAAGCGCGAATCTAGGAAATCTTAGCTTTCAGGAAGCCGACTCGGAGTGTTTTGAGCAAGTTATGGTCTGCTTACGAAAGCAGACACTATTTCGCGTCAACCACTCTGGCACACGGTGTACAGCCTGGACGACCACTGGCAACACACACCTCGACTCGTCTGTGAATATCTAAGAACCGGCGTTAGCGATGCATAGAAGTTATGTTCGTGCAGCACAATCTATTTCTTCAAAACCTCTGAACCTTCACCAAGCGAGTGCGACTATATACCCACCCATCCCGTAAGTTTTACATTTAGACTATTCAACGCTGTGGAGTCGATGCGTTTCAGATTGTATCGTAGATTGTTAAGAGCACACAGGAGGCTCCCAATCGAGATGCGTTCACTTGGAGATACGTATGTCAGGGATGGTAAGTGGCGCTCCCGTATGATCTTCCGTCTGTCCGTTTCGCTCAAGATTTGCTGCAACAGAGTTCCGGCGTCACCGGGAGGTTACAAATCCTGTCCATGTCATGGGATTCCTAACACAGTGGAAAATGTATTTGGATGAACTACCCCACGACCCGAGTGCCGAGAACTTTAAGAAGCTTGATCTCACCGTGTTCGAGAAAGTACAACTTCGCATGCGTTTTTGAGACCGTGACAAGTTCATTGACTTACTCGTCCTTTAGATGTCTGCAGAGCAGCTGGGTCAACTATACGAGCTCATGCATGCGTCGAAAGATGTTTGGAAGCCCGTCAATGAGGATGGATTTGACCCGGAACATGGCAAATCATGACGGTATCTATTCACAATACGGCCATATACACTCGGTCTAGCTACGCAAACCTAGGAAGATATAATCGGGATAATACATAGTCCGATTCTATATAGGGATCCGCTGAACACTCCCAAGCATGACGGTCTGTGGTTGCGAATTGTCATCCTAATCCATGGCCCAGTCCTCCGGCGGCCCGTGCTCCCACGTGCCAGATTTACCTGACTGATAGTATAAAGCGTCCTCGATTCAAGTCTCACTGCATTAACCACCATGTCCCAGGCAGCGGTCAGTCCATAGTGGCTCTTTTTCCCAACCAGAGGTGACTTATTCAAACGATAGTCTGTCCCTTCCAACAACCGGCCCTATACCGACCTTCCCCCTATCATCTCCACGTTGTTCGAAGCCAAAGCGCGCAAAGGTACAACGACCATTGGTTTACGCTACCTCTCAGATTGAACCTTGTTCAGGTTTGAGCTTTGAGAATTTAGCAAAGGCCATCGGAAGGGACGAGATCTGGGTCGCTGCGGCTTTCTATGGCCAGGTGCGTTTTCGTCCACACTTAGCTCTAGATCGATTAGTACGAGTCGATCGTCCCCCTTTTCCGTTTCAGGCGAAACTGTCCACAGAAGACATCGAGGCACTCGCACGTGTCCTAGACATCCCGCTTGTGTCCATTCAGAACGAGTTGGGTTCTCATTGGTGGCCAAATCGCGGTCTGGGACCTATGCCTCCAACTGATCCTGTCATCTATCGTTTGTATGAGGTGAAGTCATCCTTTCAAGTAGGATAGTACTGTGATTGATCTCTCTACGACGTATGTAGAGCGTTTTGGTTTACGGTCATGCCATCAAGGTATGTGATAACCTTTACTCTTTCCGACTTTCAAACTCATATAATGCATGATCCCAGTCTGTCATTCACGAGAAGGTGCTTTGCAACGATGTCGCGCACAAATACGTATGGAGGTAAACTAACATCGTGCCCCACAGTTTGGCGATGGTATCATGTCCATGATCGACTGCAAGGTCAACGTGACCAAGAAACCCGACCCAAAGGGTGACCGTGTTGTCCTCACATTCGAGTAAGCTGCCCCGAGTTGTTCTGTCGCCATCATTCCAACACTCGTCTTCACCAACAGTGGAAAATTCCTGCCCTACGCCAAGTGGTAAATCAATCATCTCTCGTAGAACCCATCATGTGCTATTATCAGCCACCGAGCTTGTACAATGTATGTCATTTCCACTTGGACCGATGGTCAGAGTCTGCGTCCGCGTGATCCCAAGTTTCAATCTGAACCAGGCACAATGCCCTACAAAGTGGAACAAGGTCAGCTTTCGCTCCTTCATCCACATTCTCCACCCCCGATCATCATGTCGACTTCGCCATCTGAGGAAGGCTCTGAGATGGTGGGCCACTCTGCCACCTCGTCTGGTTTAGAGTCGACTAGGTCCATCCTCTTTTCTGTACCATCGGATTCATCTGATGTCCCGACGGAAATCACACCACTCACTTCTCCAACACTATCCGAGGGAAAGATGCGCACACCGAGAGATATCCTCGACGCTTCTCGCCGACTCGGTCAGATTTCCGCATCGGCCTTGCAGGGGAACGTGACGCCCACCAAACCTCCCAAGCAGTTCTACCACCGCGGATCCCCCGACTCCGTCGCCAGCGATGAAGCAGGCTACGATGCTGACGGAGACGGAGACGCCGACGAGGACGGCGATGGGGGTAATGATCGTGCTGGTGCCGGCACCAGTGCAACGATGCGACCTATCCGTCGTCCCGCGTTCCTTCGCATAGACACCCGTCAGCACAAACGCGTTGCGAGCATGCTCGCGACCCGACGTCCGAGTCCAGGTTTCGGAGACATGGACGCGCACACGGACATCGCACACCCTCTGCGCGCCAAGCTCGCGCCACTCTCCTCCATCCGCCTGAAATCCTCCGGCGCCACCGCTGCGAACGCCAACGTAGAGTCCTACGAGCTTCGACAAAGACGACGACCAAACGCCCAACCGGTCGGTCTCGGGATTGGGTTCCCGGAGAACCATCCCCTGCGAAGTCGAGCCTTCACCATGCCCATGCCTGTGACGCTCTCTCCGGTGGACGACCCCGAACCGTCAACGAGACTCGAGGACACTCGGATGCGAAAGCCTGAACGGCGGTCCGAGTGGCTTCACGCGTCGGCCTCGGCAGGCTGGATGCAGGTCTCTGCAGTGTGCGCGCCGAGTCCGGTTCGGCTGGCGTTGCGGCCTACGTTCATGGAGGTGTCTCCTTCCCCCATCGAATACTTACCTGTTGCTGGTGCTGCTGGTGCGGGGACGTTTCGCTGTGACGTCGACGTCGATGTCCATCATGATCGATCGGGGGTCTCGGTACGCGACCATGGGAATCGTCGCACGACGATGAGTTTGTCTGAGTGTAACGCAGAGATCGAGCGAAAGCGGTCTGGTCTGTCCGAGACGGAGATGGTGATGTTCCCCGCTAGTTCGACAGTCACGAGCATGGCCTGTTATGCCGGATCGCATTCAGCCTTATCTCAGAACGCACCGTGACGGGGATATATCTACTAGTGCGGGAGGTTCCGTGGAAGCTTGTTCTCGATGTTTTTGTCTCGTCAATTCCGTCACGCTTACACTTTTCAAGTTGCTTTTTTTTTGCGCAGAGCCCTAAAAGAGTCTACACTATAGACATGTATCGGTAAACAGTACAACAGTGGGTGTAATATCAGCCAGCTTCTCCGATGAGTTCTTCTCGGATATATACATATAAAGTAGGACATCAAAGTCGAGCAAGGATGTTGCGCAGCAACGTCAGGCGACCTGGACGGGGAGACCCATCGCCACCCTGCTGATAGGCTCCTTGACATCAACGTCCGCACCAAGCCCAACGAATGTCGCTGCTTGCTCGAGCTTGGCAAAGTCGGGCGGATCCTGTCCCGCGAGGAACGCCTGTACCTGCTTCACGACGTACGCCGAATTCAAAGGCGTCTTCGGGACAGCACTGATATACATCACTAACGGGAACCCCGATTGGGCGTGCTTTTCAGAACATCCGTGTTTAAAACGGGTCCGAGTCTCACCTGCCGAATCAGTAGTCCCAATGTGCTCCTGCTCGACGGAATGAACCACATCCTGAAACACGTTTGGTGTATGTTCGAGAACGTTGGGGAACATCGCTTACGCAGTGCCAAAAGACCATGTCACCGGGGTTCACTTTCGGGACGGACGTCATCGTCTCTTCGAGCCTGAGATGTGGGTGGAGCATGGGTGTCGGTCGAGGACCAACGTACCCAGGACCCATACGGGTGATGCCGGGGAAATCCGCAGTTGAGATATCTGCCATCAAGAAATTCAGGCTGCCATCTTCACAGAGAACAACGAAAAAAAAAAATCATACCAAACTTCCAGTTCTTGGGTTTGAGGATGTTTTGGGAATCCGCGCGCACGGTTGGGCGGAAGAACGGACGGAGGATCGTGTACGCGTTCGACAGCCTAACGTCGGGGAATACACGGAGCGTTCCTTCTGTCGGCGCTGTCTCGCTAAGGAATCGACCGTCGGATTGATGAGCAGTTCGTGACGAAGATGATGGATGCCAACGAACCTCATGGCCAGCCATCCCTGGAATGTCCTGAACACGCTCGCTTGTCCTGGTCGTCCGTACAACGAACTGCGCGCGTCAAGACGGTGCTCGAGCTCGTAAGGATCATGCTGGCGCCAGTTTCCAGTCAAGATATCCTCAAAGCAGCGACGAAAGGTTTCATCTTCCCATCGCTCGATTGCACCGCCTAGAGACCGTTCAGCGTCAGATCGTGAACGATTTGGGATGACGTACTATCCACGTGAGGTGGAAAGTATGACCAATGTTTACCGGGGTGGCGAATGCGAAAACGATCCGCGTATGTCAAAGGAACTGAGAGATCGACACCGGCCAGTTTCTTTCCGGACTTGACATGGTACAAGCTGCTGAGCCAGGCAGAGGCCTTCAAGACGTTAGGGTGAGCACGAGCTTGCACCTGTGGGCGTGTCCAGCTAAAACACCGTTGAGTAAGAGGCGCGACAACGGGCAACGAACAGACTGACTAGAGGTGGAAGAACTGCTTGTCGTTTCCAGGGATACCTGTTCGAAGACAGGTCAAGGAACACATTGATTGGCTGGGTAGAGAATATAACCTTCAGCATGAGGGTTAGCTTTGATGAATTCCTCGAGCTCCGTCTTCCAGCCAGAGGCTATCTTAGTGTCAACTACACCGCGAATGACGACCGAGCCTTTGCGTTTAATCACGTCGATCTCTTCAGGGGTCAACTTCTCCAAGTCCGCAAAGTTGACTTGAGGAATGTACTGTTGGACGGTATCAGCCACGCGGCACGACAGAATCTATCGATACGAAGCTCACGTTAGTACCAGCCTGCGCGATCTCGGCAGTGCGTTTAGCTAGCTCGCTGAGGATGTCATTCCACGTCGCTGTGAGGCGCTTTTTTGTGGTCGCCGAGACAAGCTCGCGTTTCAAGTCGAGAAAACGGGAGGGCCATTCGTCCGACATGATGAATCTGAGTGGGCAGTTCTCTCAGTGAGGAATGAGAAGTCCCGGCTTAACGACCTCAGGCTGTTTCAAGTACCATATCAAATTGGTTGTGTCGCGACGTTTGGCACAGGAAACCAACACTAGTAAGTTACTACGAGTGTCGCGGCTCGGTACCGGTCCGAGTCCACGCGCCGCCTCGGGAACACTCAACCATCCTTCGATGATATACATCGCATCCAGTCGCCATATATGATCCCGCTGTGGCCGTATCGTCTGGTAGCGTATCTTCTCGCTCGGCTTTGATTCATGCTTCTAGGTCATGTTTTGTGTCATCCACCACGACGTGACGGCCTTGATATGTATGTCACCCAGGATGCTTGCTTGATGCTATGGATGACTCAGGTACGTCCATCGGCTTGCGCTTGTGCCGGTTGTGCTGAGTGTCTTGCCCTCAGTGCGATGTCGTTCCAACTCGTGTTGAGTCGTGGCCTGCGCCGCTCGTTGCGCCATCCATGCCTCCATGTCTCCTATGCCATACGACGCCTTTGCCGTAGCTCTGGCGTTCTGTCTCTCTCGTCGCCATTTAACTTCTCTAGTTCACCTCTATCGCCTCGACTGTTGTGCGTGCCGACCTCGCGCGGCGGCTTTTGCAGGTGTGGTAAGTCCGTCTCTATACTCTTCAAGTCGCTTCGTTGCGCCTCGAATTGCATAATTCTTGAGTCCGTCAATCGCACTGCTCGCACGTGTTGGCTCGTTCTTGCGCATGTGGGGTGCTGGGGAGGTGAGCCGAAGTACTGAGAGGTCAGGTAGGTCGTTTTTTCCCTTCTGGTCGATGCTCTCGCTGCGCTGACTGACTCTTTCGGTCCCTCTCTTCTCCCCCTCGATCTGCGCACTGCGTTCGAGCCATTGCGACAGTCCGCTCGCGTGCTGTTACGTTCGCTGTGTCGCTGGTCTGCACGCGTGCCATTCGCTTGTGCTAGCGTCTCATTCTCGTGCGTGCGGGGTGTTGGGGTTTGTACCGTGCATCGCCATTAGAATTTATGAGAGGAGTTAAAGACCACATTTGGTTGGTCTCGACATCGACCATGGGAATCGTCGCACAGTGGGTATGTCCGCTGAGATCGAGCGAAACGATCTGGCCTAGTGCGGGAGGTAGTGTTGGATCTGTCCGAGTCGATAGTTATCTTCCCCGAACATGGCCTTTTATCGCATTTAGCCTTGTCCCAGAACATATCGCTGACGAGTATATATAGAGGTTCCATGGACGGTTGTTCTCAATGTTTTGTCTCGTCGATTCTGTAAAGCTTACACTTTCAAAGTTGCTTTTCTGCGCGGAAAGCCCTAAAAGAATCGGTGACATACAGACATGTATCGGTAAACAGTACAACAGTGGGTGTCATATCGGTCATCTTCCCCGATAAGTTCTTCTCGGATTAAAAAAAGAAGGTAGGACATTAACGACGCTGGGCAGCAGTATCAGGCGACCTGGACGGGGAGACCCATCGCCGCCCTGCTGATGGGTTCCTTGACGTCGACGTCTGCGCCGAGCCCAACGAATGTCGTCCCCTGCTTGAGCTTGGCAAAGTCGGGCGGGTTCTGTCCCGCGAGGAACGTCTGCGCCTGCTTAACGACATACGCCGAGTTCAAAGGCGTCTTCGGGACAGCACCGATATACATCACTACATCGGGAACCCCGATTGAGCGTGCTTTTCAGAACATCCATGTCTAAAACGGATCCGAGTCTCACCTGCCGAATCGGTAGTGCCAATGTGCTCCTGCTCGACGGAGTGAACCACATCCTGAAAGGGAACGAAAACACATTTTGGTATATGTTCGAGGACGTTGGGAAACATCGGATGTGGTGCTTACACAGTGCCAAAAGACCATGTCACCGGGTTTGACTTTCGGGACGGACGTCATCGTCTCTTCGAGCCTGAGATGTGGATGGAGCTGGGGTGTCGGTCGAGGGCCACTGTACCCAGGACCCACACGGATGATGCCGGGGAAATCCGCAGTTGAGATATCTTCATCAAGAAATTCAAGCTACCATCTTCACAGAGAACAACGAAGAAAATGTCATACCAAACGTCCAGTCCTTGGGATTGAGGATGTCGGGGGAATCCACGGGGACGATCGGACGGAAGAACGGACGGAGGATCGTGTACGCGTTCGACAGTCTAAGGTCGGGGAAGACGCGGAGCGTTCCTTCTGTCGGCGCTGTCTCGCTAAGGAATCGACCGTCGGATTGATGAGCAGTTCGTGACGAAGATGATGAATGCCGACGAACCTCATGGCCAGCCATCCCTGGAATGTCCTGAACACGCTCGCTTGTCCTGGTCGTCCGTACAACGAACTGCGCGCGTCAAGACGGTGCTCGAGCTCGTAAGGATCATGCTGGCGCCAGTTTCCAGTCAAGATGTCCTCAAAGCAGCGACGAAAGGTTTCATCTTCCCATCGCTCGATTGCACCGCCTAGAGACCGTTCAGCGTCAGATCGTGAATGTGTTGAGGCGACGTACCATCCACGTGAGGCGGGAAGTTTAACCAATCAACACCGGGGTGGCGAATACGGAAACGATCCGCGTATGTCAAAGGAACTGAGAGATCGACACCGGCTAGTTTCTTTCCGGACTTGACATGGTACAAGCTGCTGAGCCAGGCAGAGGCCTTCAAGACGTTAGGGTGAGCACGAGCTTGCACCTGTGGGCGTGTCCAGCTAAAACACCGTTGAGTAAGAGGCGCGACAACGGGCAGCGAACGGACTGACTAGAGGTGGAAGAACTGCTTGTCATTTTCAGGGATACCTGTCCGAAGAAGGGTCAAGGAACACATTGATTGGCTTGGTAGAGAATCAAACCTTCAGCATGAGGGTTAGCTTTGATGAATTCCTCGAGCTCCGTCTTCCAGCCAGATGCTATCTTAGTGTCAACTACACCGCGAATGACGACCGAGCCTTTGCGTTTGATCACGTCGATCTCTTCAGGGGTCAACTTCTCCAAGTCCGCAAAGTTGACTTGGGGAACGAACTGTTGGACGGTATCAGCCACCAGTCACGGCAGAACCTATTCGATACGAAGCTCACGTTAGTACCAGCCTGTGCGATCTCGGCAGTGCGTTTAGCTAGCTCGCCGAGGATGTCATTCCACGATGCTGTGAGGCGCTCTTGTGTTGTCGCCGAGACAAGCTCGCGTTTCAAGTCGAGAAAACGGGAGGGCCATTCATATGAATCCGACATGATGAATACGAGAGGGTGATTCTCAGTGAGGAATGGAAAGCCCTGCTTGGCGACCTGTTCATATACCCCACGCTGTGGGAGAACTCATGCATTTTGTGATTGGGCATTGCATAGGAACGGAGAAATCTCGGAGGGGACGAAAGCCCCTGGTCGCGCGCCAGCTGTGGACCGTGGGCCGGGTATTTATAGTGCACCATGGGTTCTGACTTCCACACCGCCTCACCCGACCTTGAGGCCACCAGCCGTGCAGTGGGTCACCGAGTGCAAATCCAATGCTATGCACATACCTCACTTTGGCTTTACTTCCACTGTAGACCCCAGCTGCTAGTTCCCTAAATAGCGGAAGGGCAGCGGTCGGGATAGAAGTAAAGTTAGTAAACCCTGACAAGGCTTTCATAGGCTTGAAACCGCCGCGTACTGACTCTTATCTTCGGAGACGTGTGTCAGACTCGTCTCCCAAGTGGATTTATCACCACATTCCCTGACTCACCGCCAGAGATGCGGTCCGTCGACGTCACGAGTGACTGACAGTCTCATTCATGATTACGCCGAAGATTTGCCGAGTGGTACCCATCGCTGCGGAAAGTTGGCACATGTCTATTGCGAAAAATTTGTCACGGCGATGATCTGTAAGCATGAGATTTGACGGAAAGCTGAGCACAAGGGACTCACAATGTTATCGAGAGAAGTGCCACAATCATTGACTTCGGGATCGAACTTATCCTTGCGACAAAATGCGGCGAACACGGCAAGGTTGCATTTATGAAGGACGAAACGTGATTGATCCAACGCAAATTACGGAACAAATCAGCAAGTACGATAAAATCCAGACGTGCAAGAGATCAAAAAGGCAAAAAGGAAACGACAAAACAAGAAGGGACGAAACTCATATCAGTCAGTGGTGCGTTATTGTGCTGCCGCTTCTTCTTCTTCTTCTTCTTCTTCTTCTTCTTCCTCATATTCGACACTCGCTTCCTGGTACTGTAATAATCATATTGGAGCAGACCGCGGGATTCGGAGCTAAAGCGGCTCACCTGCTGATACTCAGCACTGCGCCGCAATAAGAAAGATTAGCTGTCGAATGGGACAAATCATGAGATCGGTTTCTTACATCAAATCGTTGGTGTTACTCTCCGCTTCGGAAAATTCCATAATATCCATTCCCTCTCCAGTGTACCAGTGGAGGAATGCCCGACGTTTAAACATTACTGAGAACTTTTGGCAGAGAAATCAATTATGAAGTTGCTGAGCATTAGGAAGCACACCGACCTGAGTGAGGTTACGCTTGAACAGCTCTTGCATGCAGGTCGAGTTCGCAAGTGCTATGCCAGCCTATGATAATTGAGAAATATTATATGCAATATTTAGGCCAGACAAACCTGTGGTTGTCCGACTGGGGGCACCGAGCACAACGACACCGAAACATTGTCAGGAATCCACCTAAATCATGCCATTCAGGGTCGTGTGAATCTCCAGAACACAGTGATACTCACTCAACGAAAAGGTTGGAGTTCTTCCGTTGCAGTTGGGCAACGGAAGTCTGCCACAAGCTTCAGCAAACGATAATAGGGCAATATAGATCCCTACCTCTACCTGAAGAGGAGTGGGTATTAGTCGGAGTTCTGTGAGCAAGGCATATCCACATACCTCGTTAGAAGACACTGTCCCTCGGAAAATACACGCGGCAGTAAGATATCGTCTACATAGACATTGACGAACTCAACCGGAGGGAAGTAATCGAGCACTTACCCAAAGCGTGGATCGCATGCGACCAATAAGTTTCGGCGATCGAAGAGCCTAGAAAATTGAGAGAATTGACTGAGTTGCATACCGTGACACTTACGACGAGGTCAATTCGGGGATGGAAAGTTTCTGAAATGCCTTGGCCTTCGGATCATAGAATGGCGCAAAGCTTGGCATAAGGAAGTGAAGCTGGGGTGCATAGTCAAAATCAGAAAGGACCATTTACTCTTAATAACCTACTCGGGGGAACGGGATCAAGTTCATGCCAAGTTTCCGCAAATCACTGGCAACGACATTCACTTTCCTGGAATCAAGTATGACGGGAAACCTACCCATTCAACTGTCCGGGGAACCGAAGGCTTGTACTAACACCGCACATGACTTTAGAGATGAGCTGCGCGCATAATCAGAATCAACGGCGAACTATCACTTAAGGTCGAATAACTTACCTGATTGAGGTCATCGAAACTCGGGGTCTTGATCTTGAGTGTTCGAACGGCAATATCGTACCTGCTTGTGCTCAGCAGCGTAAAGAAGCACAGTTGGTCAATTATACATACAACGCTTCGTTATCAATGCATATCGTCAGGTCACAATTGTCAACAAGTTGATGGATAGAAAGTAAAGCATTATATGGCTATTTGCTGATTAGCAATCTGATGATGGATCGAAGAACATAGAAACTGACTTCTACGACTGTTTCTGACACCTGATAGCATCTGTTAGTTAGGTCCTTACATAGCTGGTATACTGACGTTCGGTGAAGGCAAAATTGAAAAAGTTTGAAGCATCCGGTCAGGGTACTCCTGCGGACAATCAGGGTTGGATTACCGAGAAGAAGTGGACATAGCTTGCCTCGCGTAACTTGGATAAGAGCAGAGAACCAAGACCGGCACCAGTGCCTCCACCAAGAGAGTGAATGATTTGAAAGCCTTGAAGGGCATCACATGCTTCCGACTGCCTTCTTACGATGTCAAGAATGGGATCAATGAGCTCGGCACCTGAATGTAGCTCCAGTTAAAGCTTGCCATCTAGAATCACAGTGTATGCTATACCTTCAGTGTAGTCTGCCTCCCGAGAAGAATTAGCCCGGGTTGTATTGCATATCAGAATAAACTCCTAACTCACATCCCTTTGCCCAATTGTTACCGGCCCCTGATTCACCAGTGAAGAATGTGTCCGGTCGGAAGAGGTTTCCAAGCGGCCCTGATCTTAACTGTAATGACGTGAGCCTCGCTTAGGCTTGAACGCATCATGGCAACTGACACGGTTGCAAACTCCGGACTCGAGATCGACCTGGACACTCCTCGGGACGTACTTGGTCGGGCCACTGGAATCGACTGGCGTAAAATACACCCCAGCCTGAAGAACAGGGATGAGCTCAGGTTTGCAACTTTGAGCAAAATACTGACACGCGCTATTTGCAGAGGATCTTTGCCCACGTATATCTAAGAGCACAAAGGATCCGCGTTCACATGCCGACCAGGTTGTTATCCGAAGAAATGCATGACATGATGGCAGGAGCCTACCCCTGAGTCGTTAAGTCCATGCTCGGCGAGGAGCATCTTCCAGAACCTCTCTCCCACTTGATTCCCTGCCTGCAATTTTTCGGTCAGGTATTAGGGTTCGTAACCCGAGCTTGAATCCAGTTACCTGACCAGCCTGTCAATGAACAAAGGACAAAGTCAATTATCAAGAAAAATAACAGGAGATATTATCTTGCCTGAATGTTGATGATTTCTCTGGACATGGCTGAATGGAAGGAAGAATCGATGTTGAGTTCTATCGACCCTGCACTTTGAACCCGATGCGCGATCACCTGTTTCCGGCAACATCCGCTCCAACGGGCATGTGACCGTGTCCCATACCAAGTCGCGCGAGTCGCGTTCTTGACTTGTTTCGAATTGATTTGAACCTGAAATGCGCTTCAGAGCAACGGTGGAGCATATCCCAATATTCTTTCGTAAGTTCAACGTCTCACAGGCTTGTTTTTCACTCGGTTTAGCTTTCTCAGGGATCATACAGGCCGTCGAGAAGCTACAAAAGAAGTGCATCATCAAGTTTACAGAGGATGAGATGCACATCATCTGCAACGATGACGCCAACGAAGGTGGCATCCAGGTCTGGTCGTAGGTCGCGCTTGCATCAAATTAAATCTTCTGTTTGACTCCCGGCGCAGCGTAGTCAAGGTCGAATCGCTATTTACTAACTACCGAATACAATCCAACGCGGAAAATAAAATCACTGTCTCGCTGTCAACGGAAGCGCTTCTTTCTGCCCTCCGATCGTCCTCGTCATCAGCGTCATCGTCTTCAATAGCAGCTGCGATTCTGCCCACGTATGATGCCGACGAACTCGTCATGAAACTGGCCAAGAAGCACGATACAGCCGTGCTTAGTTTCGAAATGCTTGGTGTATCACGGTCAGGTCGAAAGGTACGCGTGGCGCACGACGTCCGAATCGACGTGATGCGTCCTTCTGAGGTCGACAAACTTCGCGAGCCTCTGTGTCCTGAGCCAGACGTGTGTTCCCTCAGCTTCAGAATCGAGACACAGAAAATGAAGAAAAACAATGGGCTAGGTCACCATTTTATTGCCCCAGTTGCAGAAGATGCGCACGATTGTCGAGAGACTCCGTCCCCTCTCCGACGTGTTGGTTCTTAGAGCCAACAACAGCGGGAAACTCCAACTCGCGATCAGCACTGACACAGTCAAACTCGAAACACAATGGGTTGGGTGCACGAACCCCTCCATGAGTATGTGTTCACCTTCTCGTCCAAACACCGCACTCTTAGCCCGTGGTCGGACGTATTTTAGGACAAGCCCCCGACCAGAACGCACCTGAACCCGAAGTTGCGCCAGAAGACCCCGACCCAGAAAAACTATTTTCTGTACACGTGTCTATTCGCAGCTTCATCAAATTTCTCAACAGCCATGTCGTCTCGACTACGACTATCGCATGTATGTGGCCCTTCTGCTGTACCTGTCTTGCGAGCTTCCTACCGTCACTGATATCTAGGCATTTGTCAAAATCACTGCGCAATTCTCTACGTGTACATCGGAGATGTGGCGGATGCAGGAGGTGTCCTCACGTTCTATATACCGATTGTCATCGATGATGTCAATTGAGGAAGAAACCTTCCATGCCTGTGTCCGAAATCGGTTGGTCCTTGTTGGTCCCTGTTGCAATTTATCCCCCATACCAGCACAGATAAAGATGGCGGGTTCAATTCGTGCCTACCACACTGAGAGATATTTCGTTGAACCGGAGATTATCGACAGACCAAAGAATACAGGTAATACAGTTTGACGCATCTACGATCGGTAGAACGACGACTTTGTTTGCATATTCCGAGCTTGTAATCGAAACAGAAACGCCTGGCATCGAAACCAGTTTACTCCATTTGCGCCTCCAATTCTCAAACCCAAGCCTCTGAGCAGACTTTATCAGGTCGCCTGCTATTCCTACCACGGCAGTCAATCTTCCCGCAATCCTGGCAAGTATTTAGACAGAACGTGCGTCCGCCCTTTCCCTTGCAATCCTGGGAACCGCACTTGCAGCAATGTCGCGTGCGCTTTTGCGATGGTTCAAGAATCGCGACTTCTGATGCATTCTCACCATATCCGAATGCCCTCTTTAGCCCGTTTTGATCCCCTCCAGGATGTGCATGCGGTGGTACGTTTTGGCCTTGTGCGGGCGGAAAGTAGGCATAGCCAGCGTAAGGGTAGCTCACGTAGGGCCCAGGCTGAGCAAACGTGTAAGGTGCAGGCTGAGCAGGAGTGGAAGATGGCGCGGGAACGTCACTAGTAACGCTGGCTATCGTAGAGGAGGAAGGTTGTGACTGCGCCTGCGCATGGACTTGGGGAGGTTGTGGCTGTGGCGGCAGCGACTGAGATTGTTGAGGTGGTGCAGTAGCAGCCTGACTCGAACCCGCTTCTGCCGTGGCACTATTAGCTTTCCACGCGTTATCATATTCATCAGAAGTATCCTGATTACACCATGGGAATCAGGAACACCATTAATTGAAGATGTTAGGAAAACACGCACTCGTGGTGTGGCCAGTGTTGTGGTGTCATGCTGGGTGACTGCCGAAATGCCTTGGGCATCCTCACCTGGGCCATCCTCCTCTTCCTCCTCTTCTTGCTTCTCCCTGTCATCCTTGAGAGGATTCTGGATGGTGCCGATAACATGGAGGATGGCATCTTTGGACATCCCGGATTTCAAACACCCCTTCGCCATGTTCCAGAGTGACTTTGAAACACCCATCGCATGCCAGTTCCAGACATTCGTCCCACTTCCCATGTCGGAGTCACCTTGGAGTAGCTTTGCAGGGAATTCTTCCTTGAGCCTTGTCGGGAGGGCTTGCATGATCGAGGCATCCGTGCTCGCAAATCTACGGCCCTCTGATGTCGTGTTTGCAACACAAGCTGCGCTTTTGCAGACATATTCGCAACCGATGATAAAGAAAGGCTTTTCGAGATCGTAAACCTTGATCGGCCCGGATTTGATCCGCCCACGGTTTGTGAGCAGAGAAGAACAGGTGGAGCATGGAATACCGTTGAATACAAGTGGGAGCGGGTCCCAATAAAAGAATCTGTGCTCAGAGAGGGTGCGAGAATTCGGACCAGAAGCGATAAGGGAAAGGTAGGCCGGAGAGGATGGAAGCCAAAATGTTTTGAGAATCGAGTACAATGAGGGTATAGGATGAGTGTCTTTAGTTTGATTTGTAGACGGGGCTAGCGAACTGAGATGAGACTTGAAAGCGTCCTCAACCGTCGGTCCTGCACCTGGAAGCGGATTCGGGGCTGCCAGAGTTGCGAGTAAAGACTGCAAGAATACATCAGGTTTCGTCCGCAGTAGCTCTTCCCACCCATCCCTATTGAGATTGGGATCGAGGTGATATTGTTGATGGGAAGGTCCACCTGCGGCACCATTGGAAAGAACAAGTGGAGGTGCCGAGACAGATGCCTGAGTGCTCAACGGGGTGAACCCCGTCTGCCAATTAGGTATCCCGGGATGCTGAGGATAATAGGCCTGGAGAGATACGCTGAGAACGGTGGGATGTTTGACAACGATGGGCTACTTACGCCCGGAAAAGGTACGCCCGGGGGTCCCTGCGCGGGTTCTGCGTGGGCTTTTCCAGAGGATTTGCGTGACTGAGTTGTTCGACGTGTACCGACGGAGCCAGCAGGAAGGCCATCTTTCCTGGGCCGTCCAACAGGCCGTTTTATCTTCTCTCCAATGACTGTAGGGTTTTCAGAAGGTTGTTTCTTTCCGCTGCCTTTGGGCCTACCCGGCCTGCGTTTCACGGGTGTTGCGTTGGGATCAACCGCTGGGCTGGTAGTGAGGGCATGTGAAGCGAGCAACGACACAATACCTACATTGCACGATAGAGGGACCTGGCTCGGCTGGCATGCTTGGGAGAGCGCTTTCCATGGTCGATGGTTCGTGATCCTTCCATCATGTTAGCGTACGAATCGTCGATATTCGAAACGTGAACAATGAGCGAATATCTCTAACAAAAAAAAACGAATATACGAAATACGACAGCGTTCAGAAAAAAACTTATCCAAGCTAAACAACCTATCCGAACAAGCGATCTGGATGTATACCACACCCAAAAAATTGGGAAAAGAAAATAACACAGGAGAATATGTTGATCGCAGAATATCCTGGATGAAGACACTCACGAGCTATCGGCACAAAACTTGCTAGCGGATTTGTGCAAAGTTTTTGTTATCCTGTTATCCCCTGAGACCTTCGGCTGTCGTGAGAATGCTGAAATCGTGATGAGCCACAAGGTTTTCTTTTCTGGTTATTCGGTCGGAGCTCCAAATTGCCACCGTATACCCTTGATTTTGCAGATATGGATGCAACAGCGTACGAAGGGCACGGTGAGCAGTCCAAGTTTTTTTATTCAGTTTCATTTCGTATACGATGAGTTCAACCGAATGCAAATAGGAAGTGCCGTCTAAAAGAAACTTCCTCTGGATGTTTTCTCCTGTCGATTCCCGGTTCTCTGAAAT
Organism: Butyriboletus appendiculatus; assembly: GCA_038093555.1. Taxonomy (NCBI): domain Eukaryota; kingdom Fungi; phylum Basidiomycota; class Agaricomycetes; order Boletales; family Boletaceae; genus Butyriboletus; species Butyriboletus appendiculatus. Next base: position 37,698 of record JBBPSL010000014.1, read on the forward strand.
GCTCTTTTTGTTTCGCTCCCAGCACTCGTCAGCTGACATGTTCGCTTGGTTTCTAGCTGGCAATGGATGTTATGATGGCCGGAATTTCCCCCACCTAAAATGTCATTTTACGCATGGGACAGCAGTAACGTCCACGATGGCAATGTTTCAATCTGCTCACCCTCTGACAATACTGTTTTTCTGAAAATAGTTATCCATATATTCGAGTATATGTGTCTCAAAATGTTAGCATTTTGATGCAAATTCGAGATGAGTTACTTATGACTGAGCCATTTCGTCGTCTAGACCGCTGGAATTATTACTTCCTGCAAGTTGGTTGGCGGCTTGATGGCGGCTTTTAATAACTTTATATGATTCTCATTACAACGGTTTGCGAAACTAATGACAATCCAAGCATTTTTTTCCTTCCAACCGGTGTCTGAGTCGCGTCGCGTATGTGGTCAAGACTCCGGCCAAATACAAAACAAAATCGCAATTGCCACCACTCTCGCAAACGGCTGTACATAAAATTTAGATGTGGAAGGAATCGATTAGTGCGTGTCGTTAGAGTGGCCTCGTATCCCGTGCCCGCTGTTAATCATTTCTAGAGATATACATCCATCCGCTCTCGATCGGTGCCAGGATGACTTGTTGGCGATACTTCATTATAAATGGATTAGCTTTCATTAGCTCGGCATGTCTGTCATTTCAGCTGAACCTGTCGCAGCCGGCATAGGCACATGCTGCCTCCATTGAGGTAATCCTCTTGTGGACACTTCAGTGCACAACAATCTGCGGTGAATGGCTGCGACTGCCAGCGGCAAGATACCGGACAAAAGGCATACGACTGCCAGGGGGTGATTGCACGTCAGAGAAGAGCGCAACGGCAGCCATGTAGAATGTGCCAAGGAGAGGTATAATATGGAGGAAGCTTGTCAAAGTGGGGTGATGCTACAGGGAATGTCAGATTAGTCAATTCCTTCCACAACTAAATTTTATGTACAGCCATTTGCGACAAGTAATGACAACTACGATTTTTTTTTTGTATTTGGCATGAGTCTTGACTGCAAACTTGAATGCGACGTCGCCAACTCGGAAGCCGCATGGAAAGTAGTAGTGCACGGTAAAGCAGGTTCCTCGACTCGGACTTGTTTAACGGGTCAATCAGCACCGATTTGATGGTAAACCACGAAAAAATAACAAAGGTCAACCTCTCCGAGTCTTGCGAAAGAATCCAGTCTACGAGCTGCTAGTGTGTGTCTGTAATGGGTTCAATTGCTTCCAGGAGAAAAAGATCACAGAAGAATCCACTGTTTAGAGTGACCAATTTACAGGAGCATTTACTATATCCTCAACCACGTCTCGTTTCAACGCTCGGTATCGACTTGTCTCCATGGTTTGGTTTTCCTTAGCTCAACACGGCTGTCGTCTCAGTGGAACCTGAGATGGGAGGCGCGACCTCGCGCAGCCGCACAGGCAAGTGCATCGAGGCCATCTCAGTGTGCCATTTTGCATGATAAATGGCTATTATGAGTGACGGCAAGGCCCCCACCAATAGGCCACCTGCTGCAAAGGCGGGTGACTGTGCGTCGACGACGAGTTCGACAGCAGCCATGCAGGATATACCGAGAAAAGGGACGGCATGGAGAAATCTAGACAGGATAGGACAATTCTGGAGGGACGATGAAGGACGGAGAGGTAATAAATAAAGATCGAAAATACCTGGAGGAACTTGGCGCTGATAGCGAGATGGAGGCTGATGGTGTAGATAAGAAGTGCGAGCGTCAATGGCCCCAATGCTTTGGACCCTGTAATCAAGTGAATGCTGTAGCGTGAGCGAAGCATCAATACAGTACAGAAATGATAAGTAATTCAACGAATTAAAACGAACCCAAGAAACATCATGAGCTATCCACCCGACAACACATTACACACAACTCAGTTAAGGGTGGCCCCCGCAAAAAGATACATACCGAGTTCAACGAAAATATCCGCAAGTCCTCCAGCTCTCTTGTAAGCTCGGAGGAGAGGGGGGCTTCATGTCCCGGGTTGATTTGCTGGGAACAACGCGACCCACGCAAGAAGGAGATGACGCAAAATGACATGGTAGAGAAAGTGGACGATGTCGGCCGCCAACTGGTGTCTCTGACAGAGAGTGAATCAACACAGATTTTAACTGAGACCATCTACATCCACCATTTTATCGACATTCCTCGTGCGAATATTGATCCCTCATCCATGCCACATACTGAGTGGATGTATGATACCTATTCCACCCGGAAGTTGCCGGCGCAAATCAGAACGTGAAACGTGAAATGGGGAGTCTCACAGGGATAACTCCGGGCGAAATGACAAAGAATGCCGGCTAAATCCTTGCCCACGAGGGGTTGGAGAGCTGTGCTGATATCCAGAACTTCTGTGGGCCCTGGAATCGACGGGCGAAGTGCCTGACAGAGCAGTGCTGCTGTGGAGAACTTTCCTACCATTCTGGCCACGGAATTGCGAGGTGACATGCTTGGCCTGCGGGTCAGCTCTCGACCCTCGATATTAGCAATGGATCGCATGAATCAGATTGTTTCCCTTCTCGTCCTACGGAAAAACACGGTCTTTTCTACCGTTGAACGTGCCTTTGTCATGTTGGAAGTGCTAACCGAAGTGGATCGCGAACACGCGAGTCTATAGTATTGCACTCGCGAAACGATCAGCACTCGCCAGATAAATCATGGACACGAACGCCGCATGCCGCATGCTGGTAGTAGCGGTCTCAGGGGACTAGGAAGACGAAATCTACGAGATGTGACGTGAGCGATTAAGGGCCGGATACCATACAGGTTTTGCTAACCTGCGAAATGACCGGATCAGTGGTAAGGCCAGGATATCCCTGAAACGTGTTGGCCGTCTGCGTGTCAGCTCGCAGAAAGCCGAATCATCGAATCCCGGACCCCAGTGGCAATGGTTTTTCGGAACACCCCGAACGCGGATTTCCGCGTCAATTTCAGGAAAACCTATTGAAACAATCTGTGGGTCGGAAAGACACGAGGTAAAGTGCGACGGCCAGAAAATTGCAACTTAGTAATCTGTGGGTCGGAAGGACACGAGGCAAAAAGCGCGACGCGGCAGATATGATGCAATTGGCATTCCGCGGCAAGTATTCCACGATGTTGCCCGATGATCGATTGATCTTCCATTGCTTGTGGACTTTCTAGATTCAAGAATGTGGGCAATGCACAGGCATGTAGTAGCAGACGAGCCTTCTATAGACCTGCTACCACATTCACTGACTTTATTTATTTCGTGAGCGTGAGACTCGGAGGAAGCTTAGGGATGTGAATGAGGAGGCGAACTTCATCATTCGAATCCAGTTTAAACTATGCGTCGTATGCCTGCAATCATAATCGGGGCTGGTTGTAATTCAATCGATCGCATCTTGTAGCTTAGCTCAATCGTGAATCGAAGAATTTCACTATCGACAAAACCGTGCGGAAAGGTCGTATACTACTTCTTTAAATGCTTGCGGGTGTGTCATTCCGTCTATTGATATCGCGCCCTCGTCACGCTCTCCTCGACCTGTAACACCATCGAGGTGAACAGGCTTACTGTGACAACTTTTTGATTCTGATGATGATTGCTGCGGGAAAAATCGTAAATCAACTCGAGGGAATAAGCAGGTGAAGGAAGTGATCAATCTTACATTGAGGATCGAGACCTTGGTAAGGAATCTGCTCGCTGAGACCACCGCACCCTTCCTTGACGGTACCCATGTAGCCGTACCGGGGAGTGAGCCCACGCTCAAGTAGCCACGTGCCAAACTTGGAACCAAGCTGTGGAATGGAGATGAAAAGATGAGTCATCGGGATGGCGATGCGACAATACGTACACCAGTCTTCTGGTTGAACGACTCGACGACAAGGACGAAGCCGCTCGAACCAATCTTTCTGATGGTCTACCGGCAAAACTGCTCAAAACATCGTTATCCCATGCTGAATGGCTTACTCACCTGTTCGTCAACGATGTTGAGCGTGGGCTTGTTGATCAAGCCAACGTCCAAGCCTTGCTCGCGGCACCGCAACACAGCATCCAAAGACCGGTACAGCATCTCCCCGAATGACACGACGTAGCCTGCAGTGCCCTCCACGATCGTCTCATCCCTACCGGGCACGAACTTGTAATCACCGTCAAAGAACTTGGTCTTTCTGTCCTCCTTGAGTATGTAGGGAACCTTTGAACGCGTGGAGAAGATAAAGCGTAGGCCGCGTTCGAAGAATACATGCTGAACGATGGCAATCATTTGTAATGGGTCGGCTGGAAAGTATAACCAAGATTGGACATCCGAGAGACCATTATCAGCAAAGAATGAATTGACACCAAAGTGACAGGTGTTGTCCGCCATTTCATCAACTAAATGGGCAACGGAAATTAGATGATGACCACCCCTCCTCGAACGGCCGCATATACTCACCCCCTGAATGCGAGAAATGACAGAGGACATTGCAATTGTTCAACCGTGCCATTGTGATCTCAGAAATAACCATCTCAAGGAAGGCAGAGAAGGTGGAGAAAACACCGAACTTGTCAGCGTCGGAACCGAAGCCAGCGGCTGCTGCAAAGTTACCGCGCTCCATGATACCGGATGGAATGAACACTTCGGGATGTTTTTGGTGGATCACCTTGAGACCGGTGGAACCCTCCAAGTCACCTGGTCAGGAGCTAAGCTGGTGGCTTCACGATGTCATATATATCACCTACTATCAATGACCATGACTTTCTTAGCGGCATCCTCTTTCGAAAGTTTGTCGAGTACCAAATTGACTGCATCGCCGAATACGGCGCGGTTAGCACCTGTCTCCTTAGTGGAGCCAATGTAGGAGTAAAGGGAAGCAGAGGATTTGATGCTGCCCAAGACACCTGAAATGATGGATTCGGAATATCCGCGTGAAATGAGATATTTGGTGGCAGCCTTGACGGGAATAACATCGTGTCCATGCGTGCTTCCTTCGATGTCTGCGACACCGGGAGCCATGAGGCGCTTAGCAATTACTGTGGGAATCTGAGCTGATTGGCTACAGGTACTTGACATGCATGCATACCGGCAGCGGGGCCCTTGTAAGTGACGATGGATGCGATTGCACCCCAAAGGGCATCGAGGTCCTCACCCTGGACAGTGTGGACCTTGAGGCCATGTCCCTCGAGCGTCTTTTGCAAATCGTATCCCTTGAGATATTCGGAGGGGTGTCCAGCAATAGTGACGTCATTGTCATCAATCAAGAGCTTGATGTTCAAGCCCTGAGCAACGGCAAGACGAGCAGCCTCTGCATCGTTACCCTCCTGCTGAGAACCATCAGAACCGAGACAAAAGACGGTTTTGTCACGGTGGGCGAGGGCGACACCGTTCACATGCGGCCACATGTGCCCGAGACGACCAGAAGAGAACTTGACACCTGGTGTGAGGCCAAGTTCGGGATGGCCGGGGAGCTTGGAGTTTGCTTCGCGGTAGTGCAGAAGTTGCTCTGGAGGAATGTGTCCCTCTAGAGCAGAGAGGAGGTATTGGGTGGCGACACGGTGACCTGTTGTTCAGGGCATCAGACGGCTTAGGGTAGACATAACACGGACAAGCATACCAGCCTCGTCAAAGAGAATAGGGATGTATTTGTTGGAGTGCTCGAACAAGCTGAGTGCTATGCAAACTTCCGGGACGGTGTCATAGGCACCACCTATAAATATTCGTTGAATAGGCAGACATTTGGACAAGAGAGATGGACAACCTGTGTGTCCACTCACACCACGCGCAGCACCAGTGGCGGTAAAGAGGACGAGGGCATCACGAAGGAGATGGATGTTGTCCTCGAGGGTGGACTTTTGCTCTGCAGTAAGCTTGGGCTGTGCGGGGTCGAGAACCAATCTACGAATAGATCGTGGTCAAGTGATGCTCCGAATGTTAGGAGAAGGTGCTACTTTTTGTACTTCTTGAGATCGATGGGGAATTCACTCAAAGGACTGGCCATCGTTGAAGGATGTGAGTAGGTGTGTCTCTGAAGATCTCGACCGTTTATCAATCTCACCCGTGCGAATTTCGATCCTTCGGGTAACAGTGGCGCCGATGGAACAACTACATTTCGACATGGTCACAAGATTAGTACAAGCCAGGGGCAGTGACTAGTAGTTCCGCGACACTGCAGCGCACTGAGAACGGCTTTGAGCATGCTCACTCCTTTCCGGTCTTGTCACTGTTGTCAGTGACGTGTCCGATACACTACCCACCATGAGATATGGGGCCCAGCACCCGTATGTTTTCCCGCGAGGGTTTACGAGTTGCACACACACGGCCGTTTGAGAACGCATTGCAAATGTATCTCAGGCTTGTAATCGACACAGCTTGGGCGGTTCGTCCCCATCATGGCGACAGGGCGGGATTTCTGCCATATTTGGAGTGCCTGTGAGCACTGTTAATTTCGGTAGATTTGCTGGTGCAGAGGGGCGGAGTGAACTGAAAGTGGCATAGTGTACTCGACACTGCAAATGCCGACATTGCGTCCTGTTTCGTGTGGGAGAACACTCAACCCAAGTCCCTGAACCGTGTAAAGATCTTTTGAAGTTTCGTGTTCGCAGGAAGCTCAATAATAGCACCTCTACGCCTCAAGCTACGATCGTGGCCTCTAGTATGTAGAGTTGAGATACCGCACTTTGCCATTCGCGGCCTTCGCCCCTTGGTAATCATTAGCTCTTCAAAGCTACTGCATAGATGACGGACATGCTGAGCTTTGATAACCAAACCTTTGCTTTGCGCCAATTTTGGTGACGGATACAGCGGGATCTGTAGCTATCTTGCTCGTTCCCAGAGTTCGTGGAATTCGTATGGATTTTATGTCGGATGTGGCGGGTTCGTGGATCTTTTCTTTCATGGAAGGCATAAGCTAGGGCCGCAGAACGACGAACATGAATCTACATACTGGTGACTGTCAACTCGCAACCATGGAACCAAAGAGTGTGCTATATAGTTGCAGCGATCGGTCCAGGGGGCCGGTGACTTTATAAGCGATAACTCAAGCAACATCTGAAGTGACACCGGTGGTCTAAAGGTTAAGAAAAGAATGTCAGTGAGCGAGCGAGAAGGCGGCATAACCCACGACAATGCAGATATGATAGGGAAGTGCCAACCAGTTAGACTCTAGCTCTGAGAGTCTGAGCGCTCTCCGCGGTGAGTAGTAATTCATTATCCTGACCAAAAGGCCGTCCATAAGACATGAAGACTCTTTCGCAGGTCGTTTCTGCCACCCCGATAGAGATCACTGTGGTCACTGGTCAAAGCTCCGATTTGAATAACAATAATTTTCTTTAAATTGCTAAACACTTAGCAAAACCGGAAGATTACTCAATGATGATTTGCTGTAGAAGCACGTGACACTTGGCTTATTTGCCCTCAAGGATTTCAAGGAGTTGCGCCCTGTCGCGTTCTTTATTTCCCGCAACTTGTGACGATCTCTCGCTAAAGCGTATGGCAAACGTTAGCCAGCTCCAGCCAGCTCTTGCTCCCAAAGTTCAAACAAACTCTAGTGAGGCCCCGGAGAAGGATGCAAACGTACGTTTATCGAGCAGTTACCCTCTCATTTCCTTTTCTGATTCCAGTCATTTCAGTTTCTTGCGCTACGCCTTCTAAACAAGCGTGCTCGTCTAAGATTATCACCCGAACCGCTTGATTTAGCCTTATTTCCGGGCAAGGCTACCTTGTTTGCGATTGTGAATTCAAAAGGATGGTTTGCCGCAGTCACTCGAGATGCCAGTGGCGCATCAGGTACGGGGGAGATGTATTCAACACACTCTTCAATTGATTGATAGTTCTTTATATCTAGCTCTGATTCTCTCGCCAATCGCGGATCTGCGCTCTGCGCTTGCAGCAGCTTCAGCTGAGGACGAGCAGTCATACAGACCTCAGAGACGCGTCCCAATAGGCGGAGCTTCCCCACATATTCTTACGGTTGCGTGCAATGACACCAGGGTACTATTGGCATTGGTGGACGGTTCCATCCATGTGTATGCCTCCGACCAACTGTTTTCCATCGGGGACGGTCCCGTGCAACCCATCCACGTGTTTGCAACATCATCCTCCGCAGCTCTTCTATCCATACAATCGAATCCGGGCGGTATTCCTGAGCTCGTGGCTGCTCTGAGGGATTGCACCAATAGCCCAGGTTCGCTTGCAGTGGAGTTGTTCGATGTGCAGAAACTCGTCTCTTCAGGCGGTTGGGTGGGTGGCAAATCACCCAGCACGACGCCCACTTCAAGTGCGTATGATGTCCTTTCACCTTTGTTTCACATTAAATTGCCCACAGTCTCTTGGTCTCCGAAGGGCAAGCAGCTGGCACTTGGCCTCCAAAGTGGTGATATCGTCACTTTCAGTCCAACCGCTACAGCTACTCCGAAGTCTAGCATACCTCATCCCCCCTCAGCCAATAACATGAGTGTTATATCCGTGCATTGGCTTTCGACTTCGTCGTTCCACACAATATACGCTCGACCAGGGCAACTGACACCGGGCGTGGAACAAATTCATTTTCATACATCTTTGGATTCCAAAAGCAATTCTGCGCAAGATATCAGGTTCAATAACCCGTATCTGCCTTTCCCGGGGCTTCGCCCACCCGGCGATTTTCTAGTTTGTCTCCGGGGCTGGGATCCATCGAAGGTGCTACTCTTCATCGGAGACAGCACGTCGTCGGACATCGGTTTGATTGGCAGTGTGACCGACGATTCTGGGGAAAGTTGGCATAATTTCTCCTTGGAAGAGACGTCCACACCCAGCTTGCCATTAGACAAGGACCAAAACGACACCGTCCTGCTCGGAATGGATGTAGACCTGACAAGTAGCGAATCATATCACCACTCGACAGCCTCGGGGGAAGTGCTTGAGCTGCCTGCTCACCCGATCATGTATGTTTATGCATCAGACGGGACGATACTCGGGTGGCACGTACTTAATGCTACCGGAGCACCCTATTCTGAAATGATTACGGCGTTGAATACGTCGACTTCTGCGCCTAATGTGCTACCAGTGCCCAGCAGCATGGTACGTGAATTATCTTCGGATATGCAGACGACCCCTACCATTTCACCAACTACCTCTTCCCCAACGGAGGCCTCTGCAATCAAACCCTCTACTGTTTTTGGTCAGCCATCTACGATTAGTGGGCAGGGCTCGGCTTTTGGCACTCCAGGCTCTGCGTTTGGCCAGACGCAGTCTGGATTCAGCCAGCAGCCCACTTCCGTGTTCGGCAAAACGCCTTCCTTCGGGCACACCACGACAATACCGGCCTTTGGATCGACGTCTTCTCCGCCACTCTTTGGCCAATCCTCCACATCTACTTTCGGCTCCACTGCACCTAGTGGCGGGTTTGGTGCCTTTAGCTCTGCAGGGCAGGCCAAGTTCGGTCAGACAACATTCGGTTTTGGTGCTCCACCCCAAGCGACATCAACGCTGCCTCCGTCGATGTCCGTCCCCGAAGAAAGTATGGCTGCAGATGACGCACCGTCCTTCGGTGGATTTGGCCTGGGTGCGTCAAATTCTGAAGATGCTGATTCAAAACCGTCCATCTTCGGCAAAGCCAGCGTTCCTGTATCTTCGGGCCAACAGTCGGCTGACGGTAGCTTGATTAAACCGGGAACCGGGTTTGGAGCGTTCGGTGGTTTCGATCAGAAAAGTCCATTCGCCAAACCTTCTGCCTTCCCCAGCACCCAGCAAGCCACCGCGACATTTGGTGCAAACGCATTTCAATCCAAACCCGAAAGCACTCCCTCGACTTCGCCGTTTGGTGCTTCGCCCTCATTCGGTACTGGCGAGTCAGCGTTCGGCCAGGCACCATCCACATCCACTTTCGGGCAGCCAACCTTTGGCCGATCCACTTTTGGTCAGTTCCAGACCGGTGCTTCGGCCTTTGGAAAACCATCTTTTGGAGCCGTTTCCAGCGCTGCTCCGCCGGCGACACCTGTCAGTACTAGTGCTGGTGGAGCATTCAGCGCGTTTGCATCCGGTGCCCAAAGCGCGTTTGGCGCGGCGGCGTCGAAGACTGGTCCTTCAGCGAAGCCAGTTTGGGCTACAGACGATTCGTCCAAGCCTCCAGAGTCGAGTTCTTTAGGAGCAACAACAAATGTGTATGGAAAGCCCACCGAGTCGCCTGATTCCAAGACACCTGCGATTCCATCCAAGACTGCGGACACGTCGACCACGCCATCACCCTTTACTACCCCCTCGGCTTTTCCCACGACGTCGCCATTTGTGGTTCGAGACTCTGTAGCGAGAGACGATGACAGCAGGTCCCCATCTCCGGCCCCGGTTCAACAGAAGGAGACACCCTCTTCCGTTTTTTCGAGTTCCACTCCCGGTCCCACTACCGGCGCCTTCGGCAACTTACAGACGACGCGTTCTGCGTTTGTCAAACCAGCCTCCGGCTTTTTTGGTGCATTACCCAAAGATTCGCCTTTCTTTGCCCCCAAGCCACCCGAGTCCAACCCTGTGTCAGTCTTTGCTCTTTCAGCTACGCCGGGTACCCCAACCTCGACGCCTCCAAAAGCAACTTCCGCTCAGCCTACTTTTGGGGCGTCCTCGGTGCCTGGCGGCGCATTTAAGACTGCACTCCCATTAGCAACTGCGCCGTCCCAGCCGGCTCCCGTTTCTGGTGGTAGTGCTTTTAGTGCGTTCTCGAGCGGTGGCGGCGGTTTTGCAGCGTTTTCGGGCGGTGGCGGTGGCGGTGGCTTTGCATCGTTCTCGTCAGGGGGGAGTAAATCATTCAGTGATCTTCTCCGTTCCACTGGAGAGGACAAGCCATCAGGAGCTGAACAAACTGAAGCTACACCTACGAAACCACCCCAAGTGCCGTCGCAAACCCCTGTCTCGACCACTCCTGTCTCTACACCTGCTAAAGAGCCACCTAAGCTACCGTCTCCATCATTGGTGACCCCCAATCTCGAGAAGCAAGAGCCGGGGAATGTCGAGGTTAAAGCAAGCGAGACACCTGCTGAACCCAAGGAGAAAGAAACAGAGAAGATTCTGATTCAAGAGCCATCCTCGGAATCGATATCGTCATCCACGAGTTCATCTTTTGTAAAAGTTTCGGTTGAAGAAGAGGGTGAAATTGTTGAGGAAGGAGCAACTGACGGGGCCGAGTTGCAAGATGACGCAGAATCGTTCCTGTCCGACGTGCCATCAGAGTCTGAGGTGTCCGATGATGATGATGATGATGACGAGGAGGAGGAGGAGGAGGAGGAGGAGGAGGAGGAGGAGGAGGAGGTGCAGTCGGGGGCGTCTGACGAAGAAGAGACAACGGAACAAGTGGAGGAAGGACCTGAACCCACGGAAGTTCCTTTACCTATAACGCCGGCAATCACGAGGTCACCATCCACGACACCCAAGGCGGAACACCCCAAGATCACTGTCTCGGCCTCTCCGCCACCTCAGACGTCTTCGTCCTCTGGCGTTCTCCGGGTGTCGCCAGTCAGAGATCTTAGTACGACGCCCCCTGGCTCTCCTGTCAAGGATCCTCCTTCAGCACCACTGCAGATCCCGGTTCCCGCACTTAAAGTCTCTCCACCGTCGACCTTGCCCTTTGGTCTAGTACCTCGTCCAAATAACCGCCCCATACGCAGCTCCCCACTTGCAAATACACCCCTTGTCCTTGAGGGCGACGTGGATAAACTTCCGCCTGCCTCCAGGTCCGCACCACCAGTAATGGTTGCGCAGCCAGCTGCACCCAAAACACCTTTTGGCCAATGGACTCCCCCTACACCTGCACAACCAACGGAGGACGACTCGTCTCGCTCGAAGATGCCCCCACTCTTGTTCCCCACGTCAGGGGAGAAAATTTTTGCACCTATACCTACTCCTGTTTCTGCGCCGTCATTGTTCCCTCCTGCAGAGAAGGTTGCGACCACGACAATCCCTTCCGGTTCTCTGTTCACACTCCCAACTAGCCCCCCCGTATTCACGCCGAGCACTGTAAAGCCAAGTTTTTTGAGTACACCTTCGAGGTCCGCAGAAGTCACTCCATCCACGACGAACGCCGCGCAACCACTATTTGGTGGACAGACCAATGTGTTTGGTGCCAAGGTCGGACCTATCATCTCGCTACCAAGTTCACCTTCGCCATTCGCGTCTCCCATCCCATTGATTGCTCCCGGTCCTAGCTTCTCGCCGCCTTTACCAAAGATACCAGCGCCAACCCCGACACCGTCACCGACGCCCGAGCAGGGCATGCAAGCAGAGTGTTCACTTCTTTTGAGTACCCTCGGTAAGGAACTGGAGAATGTGGGTTTTTTCTCTTGGTACTGCAATCGTTCATCTAATATTGGTGATTTGGTACGGTATAGCTCAAGCAGCTTGCGACAGCGGCTGCAGCAATGTCAATGGAACTTAAGAAGACTTCCGGCGTAATAAATCAAAAGGTTGATCTCGGCGATCCCCGCAAATGGAAGTTGGGTGATATCGAGGAGTATGGGAGAGTACTGGCGGATGTCCAGGTTGATGTCAAGGAACTCAAATTGCAACGGGTGTCCTTGCGCAAAGCTTTGAAGGAGTTGGACAGCAACATGCTGAAAGGTATGTTTTCCAGAAGGCATTCTTATCGACTCGGCCCGACAATTTCTAGTTACCACGAGGAAGGAGGAAATCATACGATTCAACAAGGCCAAGACGGATGCTGAGTTTGCAAAGATGCTCAAAATCCGGACACTTGCTCCGGAACATTCAGAAACCCAGTCACAGTTACGGAAGAGTATACGAGTGAGTTTGGACCATTTGATGGGTGCTTGACCTTTAACTGACTCAACCCTCAGGCGATCAAGGATCGCGTACAGAAGCTTGAAGACCATTTACAGGCTTCGAAGAAGCGGATTAACGAACACAGGACAGGCAGACCCAGTATAAGGCAAGCGCTTCCCCAACAGCCGGATGTACCGACTGTTTTTTAACTCTATTACAGACCACCCTCTCTGGATACTGTGAATCGCACATTCCGTAACATTGACATCACCATCGACCAACGAAAACGAGAGGTATCTCAGCTACGGCGTCGCTTGGCGAAGCTGGAGATCTCGGGAGGTGTGGGTACTCGGGATCAGTTCGTTATATCATCATCGAAGCGACCTTTGAACGTAACCCCGAACGTTGCCATTACTACGGCAGCGGCGCTGAACGCGGAACGATCTGCGCAGAGGCTAAAGAAGGCAATGTTGGCTTCCAGAACCCAACCACTTCTGAACACGACGGCTACCGCTTCACCTATTCCGACGTCTTTCCAGACGCCACAGAAAGCTACGGTGGTCAAACCGGATGTAAAGACGCCGGACGTGAAAATGCCTGAAGGCGTATTCATCCTACCAAACATTCCGATGAGTTTGCCTTCAGCACTACCGGCGAGCTGGACACTGCCGCCACCCACAGAATTTGGGAGTCCCACGACGCATGACATCTCTCCATCACGCACCCGATGTGGGATCAAACACCACCAAAAACCGATCATGCTCAAGAAAAATCCGAGCCCGGGCGGCTCGACGCAACCGTTGCCGTTTGAGTGGAAGCCAGTGGAGCCTATCAAACCGGCGTCGTCGCTTCCGTTTGCTATACGTCCTGCGGGCTCGAGTTAGTGTTTCATGTTTCATCTAGTTGTTGGTTGGTTCTGTACATGTTGAATGTAAGTACTTGGGAGAATGCGAATGCACATGTGTCGACATCTGTGTACTAATAGTCGGCGACCCTCCGAGCCAATCCGCGTGACTGACTCGGCCTGATAAGCTTAGGGTAGCAACGGACTGTACCTGACATGAAACATGGGTGCTTTCGATACATCCTTACTCACCCCCCGAGGACTAGTACTTGTCTCGAAGAGATCGACTGTCAATTGGTAATACCGGTAGATCCGTTATAGCAAAACAGGTAAATTAAATCAGAGACGACATCCGAATATTACTCCGAGTCACCCGCAGTTGCTCAGTACTGTTAGAAATCAGGCCTGCATCCTTGCATGATCCTGTAATACACACAGGGCCCGGTGTGAGGGTAAATCGCCGCCCGGGTCTGAGCAACCTGTCTGTAGGAGCTGCGCATCACCTCAATACCAAGGTCTTTACTCCGTGTCCAGTCCAAAGGTGGAGGCCATGATTTGACATGATCTGGTCGTCACTGGAAAAGCTTTTCAACAGGTTTGAATCACTTGCCATCTCCAGCCTGAGCACTGAGTTGCTGGTCCTTGTTTTTATGTAGTAACGAAGTGATCTTGTACATTAGTACAGTAGTTCCCACGATGATCATCAAACTCCCTCCCAGTTGTTGGTCACCACAAGTCTGAACTAGCCCGTTGGCCCCATGGACCGTGTCGAGTGACTTGCTTGCAATGCAGTAGGCTGGAGCTGTCACTCGTTTCGCGACAGCTCTCCAGGAATTGCATGGTCAGGCTTATATTCTCGAGATTTTGCCCGCCCACGTGCTATGATGCAACGATTCTCGCTGGCCAGAGTCCGTGCCATACCGCTGAGGTTATAAAATGACACTGTAGAGACACTCGGAAGACAGCCTCTTGCTATTCTGCCAGCCGCCGCCTTGGCGGTGGAACGGTGTCTGTCAGCCGCATACCCATTCGCCAGGTATATAAACCGCGTATATGTTGCATCCCCAAGTACGCTCAATCCACCATTATTTCCCTCGAGATGAAGTACACTCTCAGACCTCTTTGGATCATCCTTTTATTTACAATGTCTGCGGGTGCGATTCCTGCCGTCTCAAACCGAGCTCTCCGGATCCCCTTGCAGCGCCGCTCACTCAACGCGATGGACCCCATGCCGGACCAGTCGAACACGAGCGAACGGTTCTTGGGCGCGCAGAGAGTTGCACAGCTCATTAGCTACGCGCGCGAGTGTGTTTTCTGCTTCCTCGTTATTCGCCTCGCTTAACTTCTGGGGTAACGTACAGGAAGTACATGTATACCTTTGCGACATACGAGCGGAATACGGGTTCGCGCCATCCACTTGACACGCTGCCGAGATCTTCCTCGACCAGCCGATCAAAACGCGCAAGCAGCGGAACCGTTGCTCTTGGCAATCAGGGACAAGACGTATGGTTCGGTGACATCACGATCGGAACGCCATCTCAAAGCTTCCAAGGTAAGACGTCGCCCATTGGATTTGGATCGCTCGTTATCCTAATCTCTTCACGTTATGATAAGTGGTCCCCGACACAGGTAGCTCTGACGCATGTGAGTATCTTGCATCTTAAATTAGCAAGGTTGGCTTTATCTTTCTCTTAGGGGTGATCGCCTCAAGCTCCCTTCCTGTCTACGGGCATCATCGTTACGATGCTTCCGAGTCAAGCACTTCTCGGGATCTCCACTCTCCCTTTAACATAACATATGGTGAAGGAGAAGTCGCCGGGGACATGTACGAAGATACGGTTAAAATGGGTGGATACGAGGTAGACCTCACTCGTTGGTCTTCGGATGGTGATTGACCTAACCCACTAGATCGCGAACCAACAATTTGGTGTTGCATATTTTTTGTCACCAAACTTTTGGAGTTCTTTTGGTTTTCCCGCGGATGGTATCGCTGGCTTTGGATTTCCGGAGATCTCGAGCATGGGGGGGAACACGCTAATGCAGAACTTGAACGAAAGCAGTCTACCACCTCAAAGGTTCTTCGGTTTCAAGCTCTCCACGGAGCCTGAAGAAAGCGAACTGACCATCGGTGGCGCGGACGATGCTGCATTCGTGAGCGACACGCTTGTATCTGTCCCAGTGACCCATGAGGGCTACTGGCAAGTCAACTTGGGAGGGATCAGTCGTCCCGACTACGCAGTTCCGGAGAGCGTTGATGTGGCTGCAATCGTCGATACCGGTACCACGCTTATCCTCGTGTCAGAGGCCATTGCAAATAGCTACTATGCAGGCATTGCCGATGCAAAATGTGTGCCCGACGGCATGTGTACGGGTGCGTCGCGTCTATAAAATCGTAGGACCACTTCATTCGACGTCCTGCAGTTCCATGCGATGTCATCGATTCGACGACACCGACACTCACATTTGGAGGGAGAGAGTATCCAGTGTCTGTTGACACATGGAACTTTGGTCCTGTTGATTCTGATTCAACAGATTGCATGACTGGCATGGCGATATTCGAGTTTGGTATGTTCCTTTCGATGGACGTTGTCGGGATTTGAAGCTCACCCGCGTTGACAGAGTTTGTGATCGTCGGGGACGTCTTCTTGCAAAACGTATATACTATTTTCGATTTTGGGAATCCGCCTCAGGTCCACTTTGCGGACCTTGTTCAATAGCTCAACTTTTCTTTTAGAAGCATTTTTTCCAGCGAAGCCCTAACTACTGACCAATGTTGAGAGTCAGGCGGCAACTCATTGGGTGGTCATTTCCAGAACTGGCAGTTCACCGCCGGCAAAGGCCTTTGCCCCTGAATGTTTCCATGGGTACTCCAGCACGATCTTAACCACTTGTCGCGCAACCCAGGATGTGACACTGATGACTCGACTGACAGTGTTAACATGGTCTCCACAGATATGCTTTTGTCTGATTTGTCGCGCCACGGTGCCCTGGAGCTCGGCATCATGCAAATCACACCATGATAGCCGACCTCGGATGCCTGTAAAACCGCTGATCGACATCAAATCTCTGGCAGGTGGCCCACCACTTCTGGCGCCTAAATTGCGGCATGAGGACTCGGTCAAGAACTTTAACGTGAGATGCAAGGAACAGAACGTTGAGAAGGACAATTATTTTCTATTCCCGCGGTGCTCGCGCCGCTCTCTTCCTCGGCCTAAGTATATCCCCGCCATATGTAGCATACCACGCCAATTAACAAGCTCGTTTTAATAATCATTATTTCTTGCAGCATTATTTTACCCCCTTTTTCCTTCATATTCTCTTGCTCCTTACAGTAATTCCCTTTTCTCTCTTTCTCATGTTCTCTTAAATTTCCTTGTTGACTTGCATCATGACCTTGGCACATATCTAGTATCGTTTTTGGATGCTGTAGCCTGTCGTTCATTTGGCCCGATTATCCCCCTTTTCCCCCGTCCGACTCACTCTCGCACCAAGTAGTACACGGATCCTTGAAGGAACACTAATCTCAACCTCTGCACGTCAATGCTTATAGATCGGTAACCGTCGAGCGAATATCCTAGGGATTCGGGACTCATAGTGACGCTGCGAGATACACGAACTGGATGGAATCAACGATCAATGTCCATATAAACACGGTCCAGTGTAGTATCCACATGTATTACATTGAATCATCTAGATCAATGGGTTACATCGTGTGTACCTGAGTGAAAACACAGCAACCACGTCGGAAACGGTGGTGATGCCCGGTTCTCCCTGATGCTGATTCATTCCAAGTCTCACAATGTAGGTGAGCGAAAAGCAACACGCACCGTTAGTTGGACCTCCGTGGCCGAGAGTTGGGTTGGGTTGACTGCTTATTGCGTCTCTGTTCGGAGGTTTGGGAATAGTAGTCTTAGTACGTGATTTATCCTGTGACGTGTGATGAATCCCTGCATACAAACACGAGGAACAACGAACCCCTTGCCTTCTAATGGTTTTCGCGACCGCTCGCTAACATATAAGTTCAACACATCGCATTCGATCGTCCATCGAGGAAAAGCACTCACTCGCTTACGTTTACCTTCAGCCATCCACGAAGGTCTCTCATTTGTAGTATCTGGTCTGACTGGGGAGTGGGAAGGAGCTCGACGATCGGCAGGCTCGCGCGACTTTCCAGAACGTCGATCTGGCTTACGCGAAGCCGGGCCCTTGATACCCTTTTTCTGTAGCCACTTTTTAAATGTCGAACGGTCCTGGGGTGATTCGACAGTTTCAAAAGTTCCCTCTGGACGTGTTTCTGAAGTGGAGGGCACGGTTAGGGCATCTGATTGCGATATAGCGTGGGATGGGCCCAGCTGCGGTACCTCGTCCAAAGAATCGGAAGAGGGGGCCAATGACTCCAGCAATGCCAATGGGTAAGCAAGAGAAGAATGTGCTAATCACCAATCTTGTCATAATTGAGTTCGGGAGCATGGGTGCTCGACGGCACCTCAACCTCTGAACGTGTCTCTGAAATGGAGTGCACAGGTAGGGCATCTGAGTGCAAGATGGCATGCAAGAGGAGGTCAACGACTTTGGCAACGTCAATGCGGAAGCAAGAGAAGAACGTGTTGATCACCAACCTCGTCATAATCGAACTCGGCAGCAGGCGTGTTCGACGGCACCTCAGCCTATGCCACCGTGAGACTGGCTCCGGAGAGAAACGAGTGAACTGACACCTCGAGGAGATCTCCGTCTTCGTTGTGTCCCTCGGACTCGAGTGGACTGGATCGCGCTTGTTCCTGTTGTACGTACACAGTGACGGCGTCAGCGCAACGGTTTTAGTGACGGGATGACAATATCCTACGGATTCAGAGTTACACAGTTGGATTGTTGTCGTGGCCGCCCGACGTCGATGGTTGTTTGTCTTGTACTTCCTCGCAAGTGGGTACCTGCATAGTTTGTCAGCATGAGTGATACAATGGGGCATATCCAACATGCTGGGGCTATAAAGGGACGAATACTTACATTGAATGGACCATACAAGTCCGGGAGAATCTTCCCGTGTTCACGAATGGCAATTTTTTGGTCCTCCCATCCAGCCGCAAGATGGCTACTGTCGGCCGAGATGTCGATTGACAATAGCCGTGAGTCACTGCCCTCGATGACAGGGCCAATCCGAGTCAGTGTTGGTGTGTCGAGAAACGAGATTGAGTATGGTCCGATGGTAGCGATAAATTTGCCGTTGGCGGCGAGAGCGAGAGAGGGGACCTCACGGCTGCCGTATTCGATAATTTGCGATTCAGCAAGTAGGGACCCGGTGGACGTATTGAATGACCTGACTTTGTCGTCACCGGATGCAACAAAGATTTGCTGACCATCGTTTGACCACGCAAGCGGAGTGCCCAGCCAGTTGGGTATGTCAATGTTGATGGTGACGAGCTTGTCAGCGGTCTGACTGTCGGAAATGTGGATGGACTCTGCAGGCAGTGGCGATGTGACAGTCGCCAGTCGGAGAGAAACGGATTTCCATGGCAAGATCGTCATGTTTGAGCGGCCCCGCTCGTAATGCTTCAAATGCTCACGTCCAAGTAAGTCCCGGTGGCAAACTTGGTCGAATCCGGGGAGACGTCGATTGCCCATACAAGGTTTGTGCCCTCCACTTCAATGATCTTTTCATGCATCAAGTCTCCGTCCCACAAACTTGTCCCCTCCGCAGTCCCACACGCTACTATCCACTTGCGATCCTTCGACGCAGATATCGCGCGCAATTCCTTCCCGTTTGCTTTCTGACCTCTTGACCACCTGCAAGTCGCCATTGTCGAATCCCCTCTTCTTCATCCCGTCCGATATTTTCCATCACGACTGCATATACCGTTCTGGAGCTGCCGGTATCAAGTACTCTTGTTTGGTCTTACTGAAAGGTCAGTGTTGCTCTATCACTTCTCGGAGTCCGCTACCCACCGGTATTCGTCGACGACACCATCACCAATGGTACACAGTCGTGGGGCTGGAAGAGTGAAAGGACGATGTAGTATGTCGGTTTACTCGTGCTGCGCAAAGTTGCCCCATAAACACGTTTCCTTAGTCTCAAAAGAGTCTGTCTGCCTCGTGTCCTGGGCGTTATTTCACTTGCATCCCCCACCCTC